>BCLG01001884.1:78225-91611 GCA_001602295.1 Zoysia matrella
GTACGCGGCCAGCTTGTCGCTCGCGCTCGCCAGGTCGGTCCCGCCGCCAGGCTTCGGCGCCGGGAACGAGATGGTGCGGCGGTACCCGGCCATCCCTGGCAGCTTCCGCCGAGCCGATGCTTGTGTGTGTTCGATGCTTCTCGTCGTGCCCGGTGGAGACGCGCGGTGGCGGTGTTTAAAAGGTGGAGGGAGCAGCTGGGACCTGGACTGGGAGCCCGCGAGGACGGCGTGCGCGCAGTGTTGTATGGCCGCTGCTAGCTGACTGGCAGCGGGTGTGCTTTATATACAGGCTCCACGAGGACCACGACGACGCCGGGCGCGAACGGTGAGCTCCGGCGTTGTGCCACGCACATTGACTGCCCCCGTGCGTTGCGGCGGCACGCAGTCACGAAGCGGCCGTTACGTTTGACGTTTCCGTTCAGGCTTGGCACTGGGTCCGGCTTGTCAGTGAACGATGGACCCAACTCAGTCAAACCAAACTTTTCTGGCACAAGGCACGGATTATCAACTGAACATATAGGGTTATTTAGAACGCAGAATTTTCATAAAAATTGTACAGAAATTTTACAGAAATCAATTCAATTTTACAAAAAAAAATTATAAAAAACAGAAAAAAAAATTTTCAATCCAAAAATACCTTACATGAGCAGAAGATCACTCTGCTATTAGCAGCAGACTGACAGCAGTTGTGCACGCTAATCTGGCAATGTTCAGCATCACGGTGACACCGACCCGGCAAATACCAACCAAACGACGAAAGCAGGTAAGGTCCGTGACTTGGGCGGATACTACCAGCGTCAGTCCGGCAGAAGGTCACGACTCATGAGGGGTTTCTGGACGATCCAAGATGTGAAAAAACACATAGGAGTACGTAGGAGCATCATTTTGTCTAGCTTAAAATTAGGGTTTCTGAAGGACCTAAGATGTGGAAAAACACATAGGAGTACGTAGGAGCATCATTTTGTCCAGCCTAGAATTGGGGTTTTCGGAGGACCCAAAATGTAGAAAAACACATAGGAGTACGTAGAAGCATCATTTTGTCCAGCCTAGAATTGTGCGACGTGATAATTCTGTGCCTAACCGCCTAACTTAGCTCCCTAGCAACGTTGTGTGCTTCGTCAAGGTGCGTCGAGAGTTGAAAACCAACGTTATTGTTTCAGCGAAAGATTCTGCGGTGCTGGCTCTCTTGCTGGAGGACTATGCTTAGCCTGTCCTACCTGGGGTTCCTCGCAGCAGGGAGGCTCCAGCCAGGTAATCGCTCACCCTTCCTTGTCTCCCCGCCAAAACTTGTCCCGTCGCGGGCTCGCACGTCATTGTTTGAACAGAAATTAGGGGCGCACGTGGATATCTGCGAGGTCACACACTCCCTGCTGCCTATTGTGAGTTGAAAACCACAAAACACTTACTAACAAAATGTAATTTCATCGAAGCTGTCTGAAACAACATAACGCAAAGATTGCAAATTCAACTGGCACTCAAGCTTTTCAGGAAGCAAGGTGTCAAGCATTGGCTGACTGATATTAAAGGTTTTGGGTCTAAATCACAACAAAAACAGAATGCAGGATAAATGCAGGATATGTGTTCTTTAATTGGTGACATATTTGGAAAGAAAGAAATAGAAGAATCTTTAAAGAAAAAGAGAGTTCGTTCATGTAAGTGTCCAACATGTTTTTAAACAATATTAAGGAGTTTCAATCTGCCATGTTTCAGTACTGAACATTTTTAGTTGGCCATGATTTAGTAGCTTGTTTTTTTGTTTTGTTGCTCCTCTAATTGTTAGCTTGTTGTATATATTAGACTGTTTGTTTTCTTCTCTTTTTTAATGAATGGCAGCGCTTTTGCCTTTTTTCAAAAAAATATATCTGTGAGGTCAAATTTAATTTAAAGTTTATAAGTATTTACAGATTATTCATAAAATTTGGGTTCGTAGACATCAGAACATACCCATTTGCATCCTTAAATTGAAATGATATTTCACGTCTACCTAGCAATAGACAAGAGTTTACTCCACGTACAAGAAGAATAATGCTAGAATTAAAATTTACCACAAAACATACTCCCGACAAAAGAATAATACTATCATTTTATATTTAAAAAAATCTTTCTAGCCCTCTTGATTATCTGTGCATTCTTATTTTTTCATCTCTTAAATTCACATTACCAACTCTTAAAACATCATCTTTTTATATGATGGTAGTATATATATAGCCACTTTACGCAAATATGATGGTAGTATATATATAGCCACTTTACGCATTATTTGCCACCTACACGTGGAGCATGAGAAATCGTGTTCCTCGAGTCGAGCGATGCAGGCCTTGATGAATATGGAAACACGACCTTGATCGGAGCGGCCGGCCGGGGAAGGAGAGATTGTGACGCCTGGGTTGACCTCCGGAGCTTCAACTGCTTGTGTGTGGCTTAAGCCACCTCTAGCAGCTTGTGTGGTCAGCTGAGAAAGGGAGTTGGTTAGTTCAGCTGTTGCTGTTTCTCGTGACGCCAATGCGTTCCCTTAATTATCGTCTCCCGCTTGACACTTGTGGCTCTTGTTAACTTCTTGTTGACCTAATCTCGTGGACATTTTCAGACCCAAGGCCAATTGTAAACACACATGGCGTACATGTCAGACGAGATGAACCGGAGAAATATAAAATGTCAAGCAGTCAACATGTCCAAGTATAGCGTATCACATACTCTCTCTGTATTTAAATTGACGTCGTCGTTTACTTTTAACTTTAATTTTAACTATTTGTTTTATTTAAAATTTTTTATAATTATCATATAATTTGATTTATCATTAGACTTATTTGAAACACAACTTAAAATTATACACATTTAAATTAATTTTTTGAATAAGATGAATAGTCAAAGTTGAAAATAAAAATCAACGACGATAACAATTAAACAATTTAAGGAGTAGTCTCTAATCAACTCAGGAAAGATCAGCACTAGACAAATGCGCGTCGTGCTAACTACTACCACTACTGAAAGATGCATGAGGCATCTGTGGGGCAGAGCATCACCATCGATCCGAGTCGCACACGGCAGAATTGCCGGATGTCGATTTTGTATTGACGATGGAGGAGCTTGAGTGTAGTTTAATCCATAACAGCAACGGCTTCTTGGCCTGGTGTCAAGATTGCAGTAGCTTAACAATTCAAGCAAGAACGGCTTAATATTCCATTAGCTCAACAGCCAAATCTCGTGACAAGCAGCTGAAAGAGAGAGCTGCTAGCTAGCTCCTCGTGATCTATAGATTATAGAGCCGCCAAAGCGAAACGAAAGCGTCAATCGCGGCCTGTGTAACACACAAAAGCATATTTTAAGTGTTTCAACACGGATGCAGCCAAAAATACTAATAGTCAAATTTCAGATTTGTTGAGCGCTAAGACTGAAAGGCCAATACTCAGTAGATTTTAAACGCTGACATACATATTCTGCATACTATTTTTTTTTTTGTTTCGTTTTTGGTGTTGATTAAGACTAGTGATCAGATTTGAAGCATACAAACATTTGGCATATCTTTGTTTAAATTGTTCTGTGACATTACGGACTGACCCTCTGCCTGTAAACAAGAGAACAAAAGCAGGGAGAGTTGGTTTGACTAACTCTTGTTTGCTACAAAAATACCACAGTCCAGTTAAGAGAATAATGTAAAGAATTGTGGGTACTCCGCGTATACTAGAGTTCTGCTGTTTCTTTTTATCCTCCAATCATTGATGTTAGCGAGGTCACAACAAGTTTTTTTCCGGGGAAAAACAAAACAAAACAAAACTGTTGGTGATTTGATTTGATTGAAAAGGATCACGAAACTAACGTGATTATGTCAGCGTCCGGCGCCATATCGCTGTTTAGCATGCATAACAAACCCATGCAGATTGAAAAAGACATGCAGTGTTCACCTCCGGGTCAAAATAATGACATATACCTCCGTTCTAAAATATAAGCATTTTTATATTTGATAAAGTTAAAATTTTTTAACTTCTATCAATAATATTTAAAAATTACATAATTTTTAATATAAAAATATAATTTTTATAAAAATTTATTTAATGATGAATTCAAAAAATATAATTTTTATATAATAAAATATTATTAATTATATATTATTAGTAGTTAAAATGATAAAAATTTGACTTTGACTAAACCTAAAAATGCTTATATTTTGAAACAGAGAGAGTTTATCTATACTTCTTTAGCTTAAGAATAAACCACGGATGCCGTTCTAAACTAAAACCAAAAGAATATGCAGTCCAAGTTCTATAAGCACCGTGATTATAATTCAGATGTGAGTCAGGCCAAAGGAGATCGATATCGCCGTTTGGTAGGAGACAGAAAGCAGCACGCCAAGGGCCACTTGTTCCCGGAGACAAACATTGAACTGATATGCTCTTCGACGGCGGCTGTTGTTCTTATTTGCCTCATCAGTCATCACAGCATAGTCGAGAGCGAGCCAGCCTCCAGGACGAGTTGCAGAAAGGAAAAACCAATGCAAGTCCATGTCCTCTTTCCCTGAACTACAAATCACAGATGGCATGTACCGTCGCTGTTCTTATCTGTCCCGACAAATTGAGACGGGCAAATCGATGTGATATATCCTGATATGTATAGAAAACACTCGTACCAATGCAGTTAAGTTAGGTGCATCATGTACCAATGCATTCTTTTTACAGTAATAGCACGTTGTGTTGTTTCCGGGCTATGCAAAGCGATTACGAGACCAGCTTGCCGAGGCTGCAACGTGGTCCTTGTCTGTGTTTTGCTGGCCTTCTCATGGACAAGAGAACACAGGATATCCCTGTATCTTTTTCAGAGGAAGAGGAGATGATCCGTCGTGACCAAGAGGAAGATAAACTTGGGCTTCGCGGGCTCGTTTTGTGAACCCACGTCTAGGCAGAGTTGGGCCACCTCAGGACGCACAGCGGCACAGGCTCGGCAACTGTTAGGCCCAATTGTTGCCCGTGTGAAAAGAAAGAAGAGAAATAGGGCCATGTTTCCCGAGAGAGACTGCCTTCTCTCAGGCCAGCAGTCTTATACTTTTAGTCGACTGCTCTATGACGATCTGACCTCTTTCCTGGGCTCTGCTCGCTCGTCTACGCTCCGACCAATTCAGTCAAAATCGAAAAAACGATGTTTCCTTGAAAAAGTCTAAGAAATAGTAGTAGTAGTCAAAAAGTGCACTTTTTCCATATATTTCGATTTATAAGGATCCCTATCTTTATCTCTATCCACAGAGATACCTATCTATATAGAGAGAGATTTTTCTAAAAATTGATCTAGACTATCCTCTATCCGGATAGATATGTCCCTATGAGCGACTAGGCCGATCTTTTTTTATATGTTTTGGCCACGTCCGTTTCTTCCTGCGCTTTCAGAGGATCTAAATCAGTCTTCATCCTTTCGCTTTTCAAAGCCCCTCGCAATAAATATGTAAATTCGTTTCGCAGAAATTAAGAGATTTTCGATCTCCTCGAAAGAAAATGAGTTCGATCAGCAACACCGGTCTCCGCAGCACCAGGATAAAGACCTTCTTTTTACCCATAACCTTTCTCTGCAGCATTGGAACCAAGATCGGGCTTGGCGCCCCCCGGTCCCTCTCCCTGTCGTACGGGAGAACAGCCCAATGTGCGGTGCGGGGGCGTAGGGGAGGGACCCTGCCGGGCTCCCTCCCGGTGCGAACGAAACCGATTCCCATTACGAGCTCGCCCTTTCCATCGATCGCCGCCGTCCACACCATCATTTCTGCCGTTTTCCATGAGATCCTCGGCGAACTTGTGGATCCGCCTTTGTCTTTCTCGGACAGCTACTCGCGCGCACTGCCGATTTGTGCGGCGGGCATCCGCCTACTCGATGCATCAGCTGTCGCCCGGTTTCCTCTGTGTCATGACATCGATCCTGCAATTCCTTTTCCAACTTTCGTTTGACAAGTCCACACCTGGGACTGGGATCTTGGGCGAGGCCACCAAACCCTGCTCAGTGGCTCCCTGCATGGCAGGCTGGACCGAACGAGTACGGTTGGTGTGCTAATTCTGTTTTCTTAGGGAGAAAAATTGGTTGCTCAAGGATTGTCAAAACGCTCATTAACTACCGCTGCGAGACCCGCGCGGACACTTCCTTGTCTCACCAACCATCCATCAAACGTCGGCTGTTGTACGATAACAGCAATTCTTTTTGCCCCAGTTGTCCTTCATAGTTCATACTAGCACTGCTTGTACCAAAAAGAGCCTGAACTTTTCACTTGATGAAAAGAACACCCTGAACTTTGCGTTCGTCAATGCCCTAAACCGCAGAACATCTCCAAACAGCGGTAGGAAACATCCATCGGATGCGCTTTCGGTTTCTAGCCCTTTTTGACGTGCACCGAGGACGTTCCAACGTGTAAACGGTTGTTGGGGTTGATCTCGTCGAATGATTTTGGGTAGTTCAACCTCAACCACGCGTCACATTTCCTCCTGGTTTCAAATTCGCCGTTTGGTAACGACGCATCAAAGGAGAGTTGACCACATGCTGCATTGGAAGTACAGTATCAGGTTACTAGTACTACATGGGAAGGAGTGTCTTGTCCTCTCCTCCCTTGACAGGGTTGCAGGCACGAGTAGATGCTTCGACAATGAGCATCCCACACGAATCCCTTGTTTTGAGGGTGGCATTAGCATCTCGGTTATGGGTGTGGCTGATTGTCCAATCAAGCACGCGATTAGTCAACGAGCTTAGAAACCACTGCACCCCGCTGTTGAAGTTTTGGTTCCCTGGAAACGCATGGATCTCGACGAGCGCTGACGCAGACACAGGCAGCAGGAAGCTGACGTGCGTCCCGACTGAACGCCATATGGCGGTCATGGTACCGGCATTCTTGCCTTTCCGTTACCGCGAGAAGTCGACAGCAATGGTTCCCGCTGGTGGTGGCATTTTACAGTGGCAGACATCCAGGGCAGGGGACTCTGCTTCTGTCGCGAGGGTGCGAGATCATCACGGCGCAAGCTTTTCGATCAGTGTCGTGTCGGTTGCAAGCGAAAATGACACTTTCGGTGCCAGAATGGGCGAACAGATCTCGGTGAATCACTAGTGCGTTACCCCGCTTGATAGTTTCAGATATTCAGATCGAACTACTGGTCGCAAAATTCAGAGTTCCATGTGGCCAGCAGAGCTTAGCTCGTTTCGTCTATTGGCCAGAGCTCTGCTGAAAGCATCGCTCCAGAAACGCACCCCTAGCACCAGGGAAACAAGACCTAGAATTCGTTCGTTCCCGACTTGACAGTGCAGGGCCATCTCTCGCCAGTCCCCCACGCCTAACTAACGCGACCACCAAATCAGCACGTCCGAAACAGACATCACTGCGAACCTCAGCAGCTCACCCGGGCAGTTTACACGAAGGCACACCAGACCACCAGCCATTCCCGCCCAAGTGCTGCCTAACTACATGTGTTCATTCGGAGCTACTCCTATTATATGACGGACCTGCACGCTGCCGAGGACCCGCTTGTGTGACCGTCTCGTCGCCGAGGTCAAACGCGCTGCACGGCACACAGGGCCCCAAGCGGGCAAACGTCCACACCTACGCTGCATTACTCACAAGTCATCACCACCAGTTCACCAACCGCTCGGACCGTTCATCACCGTGGAACCACCTATAAATCTCGTCGAGTCCAGTAAACCTCGCGCCAGAACATATACACCAACAAAACCTCGCGGGTTGGCAGCACAGGAGGTCCGCAGCAGCAGCCGGAGCGCGCGGGGCCATCGAGCCATGTCGTCCAGCAAGGAGGCAATCAGCGAAGTGCAGTCGGCCCCGCCGACGCCACGGCCACCGCCGGTGTCCACGCCTCCGTCGCGGATGCACTCCCCGTCGCCCGGGCGGTCCCCGCTGCGCGCGATGGCAGCGAGCCCGCTCGCGAGCCCCATCAAGAAGGCGGTGGCGAGCGTCAGGGACTGCCTGGAGGAGGTTGGCAACATAACGCGGCTGGCGGACCCGCGCGACGCCTGGCTGCCCATCACAGAGTCCCGGAGCGGCAACGCGTACTACGCCGCGTTCCACAACCTCAGCTCCGGCATCGGATTCCAGGCGCTCGTGCTCCCTGTGGCCTTCGCCTTCCTCGGATGGTGCGTGCTACGACGAGTTAGCAAAGCATACGTGCCGCATGCAGCACATGGTTTTGACTTTGAGTGACGTGTTCTCTGGCTCTTGCAGGTCGTGGGCCATCTTCTTCCTTACGCTGGCGTTCGTGTGGCAGCTCTACACGCTGTGGCTGCTCGTCAAGCTCCACGAGTCCGTCGCGGGCGGCACCCGGTACAGCCGGTACATGCACCTCGCCACGACAGTTTTCGGTGCGCGCCCTTGATTCCCGACACGGGCTTTATAATTTTCTTTCGTACTTAAACACGAAAACGTCTCGCGTGAACTCACGCACATGGTTTGGACACTTAGGCGAGAGATGGGCCAAGATACTCGCGCTGCTCCCGGTGATGTACCTGTCGGCGGGGACCTGCACGGCGCTCATCGTCGTCGGCGGCGGCAGCATGAAGATCCTGTTCAGCATCGCGTGCGGCGAGGCGTGCCTGGCGCACCCGCCGACCACCGTGGAGTGGTACCTCGTCTTCATCTGCGCGGCCGTGCTGCTGTCCCAGCTCCCCAACCTCAACTCCATCGCCGGCGTGTCGCTGGTCGGCGCCACCGCGGCCGTCGCCTACTGCACCATGATCTGGGTCGTCTCCGTGGCCAAGGGGAGGGTGGCCGGCGTGTCCTACGACCCGGTCAAGGCCGCCAACGGTGTGGACAGCGCACTTGGGATCCTGAATGGTCTCGGTATCATTGCGTTCGCTTTCAGGGGGCACAATCTTGTACTCGAGATTCAGGTAAAAGTCAAAAAAAAATATCTAGCACATATCTTTCCTTGGTGTCCTTCAGAATCATCATTGCTTATGTCCATTTGCATGTTGCAACGATGAAGAAATGCAACTGACGATGAGTGTGTTTGCTTTGCAGGGCACCATGCCATCCACTCTGAAACATCCTTCTCATGTGCCTATGTGGAAGGGCGTCAAGGTAGCCTATGTCATCGTCGCGCTCTGCTTGTACCCCATCGCCATTGGAGGCTTCTGGGCCTATGGCAACCAGGTTTGTCTGACGACTACTGAAATCCTAGTGTCCGTTCAAGATACAATTTTCAGTGACTGACTTGTCATATGTTCCCGCCACCAATTCGTTGCACGCAGATACCTCCCAACGGCATCCTGAGCGCCATGTACAAGTTACACAGCCGCGACGTATCCCGGCTGGTTCTGGGGATCGCCACGCTTCTGGTGATCATCAACTGCCTGACCTCGTACCAGATCTACGCCATGCCGGTGTACGACAACATGGAGGCCGGGTACGTGCACAAGAAGGACCGCCCGTGCCCGTGGTGGCTGCGCTCGGGCTTCCGCGTGTTCTTCGGCGCCGTCAACTTCCTCATCGCCGTCGCGCTGCCGTTCCTGTCGGAGCTCGCCGGCCTCCTCGGGGGGATCTCGCTGCCGGTCACGCTGGCGTACCCGTGCTTCATGTGGGTGGCGATCAAGAAGCCGGGCAAAGGCTCGGCGATGTGGAACATCAACTGGGCTCTCGGAATCTTCGGCATGGTCCTGAGCTTTGTGCTCGTAGTTGGAAATCTGTGGGGGCTTGTAGAGAAAGGCTTGCGGGTCCAGTTCTTCAAACCAGGGGATTCCCAGTGAAAACGCGCAAATTTGTCAGTTGCCATCCATTCAGGATTTCTGATGCAATGCCATACCTTAGTACCAGTATTCCTTTTGTTTTACCCTTAGAAATGTATTATGCTGTATGTTGGAATGTTGAAATTAAAGAATCAAAGTTGATGTAGAATGCAGTTTCATGACATAGTACTAACTTCTGATAGACTTTAAAAAAATTTTGACTTAAAAAGTTTTTGAACTGCATAACATCTTAACTCTTAAGTGAGTATTACGGACAAAATAATTTAAGGATCTGAAACACCAGGATTTTTTTTATAGGGAATACAACAAAATTAATAAGGAAAAGAAAAGAACGATAAAAAGGAGCAATTTGGATCATTAAATGGTCCCAAACAGCCAGCGTTTGGGCCGAAACATATAGCCTGTTTGAATTGTGGTACTAGCAAAACTGCATTTCTACTTGAGTTTTTTAACAAGTCGGCGTGATCGACGAACTCGAGGCTGCAATGTTAACCGTTTATGCATTACTCCTACACAAAACAAAAAACAATCCTTTGGGATATTACACAGGGGCGGAGGGATCGAAGCTACTGACATAAACCCCAGTTCACTGCATGCATTGAGTAGTCCACTAGCCAATCCTGTCCTTTTCTTCAAGGTGCACCTCTATCTCTATGTAAAGCATCGCACTGCGAGCATGCAGCAGAGAGCCAGGCAGGATCGAGAGCACCGAACGCCTATTCTTCATCAGAAATAGGATCAAGGGGGCGAAGTTTCAATGGCCAGACACAGCGTGGCATTCGTCCCCGTTGCTCTGTGCCTTTGCCTGCGCTGGCTCGGGGTACCGCTGCAGGGCACCGCCGCCGCGGCGCCCCTCGTCCCGGCGGTGTACGTGTTCGGAGACTCCATGCTGGACGTCGGCAACAACAACTACATCAAAGAGTGCAAGACCGACTGCAGAGCCGACTACCCGCACTTCGGCGTCGACTACCGTGACCACGCGCCCACCGGCAGGTTCAGCAATGGCTACAACTTGGCGGATCAGCTAGGTACAGATACGACCATAGCTCTTGGGCATGTTCTGGAGTGAAAACTATTGTTCAGTAAGCAGGGAATGGATATTATGGATTGATGTAACTGACAAGTTTTGGTTGCCGCCGGACTGATTGGACAGCTCAACTGCTCGGCTTCGCCGAGAGCCCGCCGCCTTTGCTCTCCCTGCCGAACGCGAGCCTCATTCCGCAGATGAGCAGCGGGGGCATCAACTTCGCTTCCGGAGGGTCGGGTCTCCGTGATGAAACCGGCAACGGAGACATGGTACACCCATTACTGACAGTATATCTAATCTCGCTATGGATTAAAAATGACTAGCTGACATCCTGACACGCCGGGATGTCCTTATATCATTTCTGCAGTGTGGCAAAGTGCTATCCACGACGGAGCAAGTCGAGAGCTTCCTGAGTCTCGCTCAACTACTGTGGACGAGTGAGAACCGGACGGTGGCGGCTGATGTCATCTCCAAATCTCTCTTCTTCATCAGCGCCGGCAGCAACGACTTGTTCGAGTACGCTTATAGCCAGCAGCCTAACCGAAACGACACTGAATTCTTGCAACTCCTCGTTGCTTCCTACTCGAAGCATCTGAAGGTAGCACTATCTCCAAGAGCTGCATACACCCAAACCAAGGGAATTCGGAATCGTACTTAGATTGACTGAAATAATGCTGGCTGCATGCAGGACCTGTACGGCGCGGGGGCGAAAAGGTTCAGCGTGCTGAGCCCGTCGCTGGTGGGGTGCTGCCCGTCGCAGAGGGTGCTTGCGCAGGTGCGCAAGGACGTCGACCCGTACGGCTGCTTCGGCGCCGCGAACAACCTCTCCAGGCAGCTGTACCCTATGCTCGCCTCCATGCTGCACGATCTCAGCCAGGAGATGCGCGGCATGAACTACTCCCTCGCGGACTCGATCAAGATGGCCGAATTCATCTTCAACAACACTTCCTCACCAATCTACAGTAATCCGGAAGCCTTAGTATAGGATCTCTTTAGAAAGTTGCCAAAGTAGATCTCATGTTGATGCTTTATTGGTTTTGTTTCGGCAGATTTCACGGTGCTGGACACGGCGTGCTGCGGATCGGGGCAGTTTGGCGCGGACGGGTGCAACTTCTCGGCTCCCCTGTGCCAGAACCGCGACAACCACCTATTCTGGGACGATTATCATCCGTCCAACGCCGCGACAGAGGTCGCCGCGAAGGATATCTTCACCGATCCGGGGCTCTTTGTTCATCCGATCAACGTGAAGCAACTGGTGGAGCTGCCACTAGAGACAGCGACTATTTAGTCATGCTTAGGTTGGACAGTAGCTGTCTTTTTACCGCTGCTGGTGATACTGAAATTCGAGAATAATTACTGCATACATGTGGCGTTTCTATCAAAAAAGAAGACAAAATCATTTGTATTTTTGGCCAAAGTCAAACTTCTTAATTTTGACATTAATGAAAAATTCACAATGTTTTTCGTATATAAATTATGTTACTAGATTTCTTATAAAACAAACTTTCATACTGTATAACTATTTATTGCTTAATTTTCTAGATATAGCTAGTCTAAGTTAAAAAGAATTTAACTTTTACTTAACACAAAAATCTTTATATTTGGAAGGAGGGAGGATCATAATTGAGCCTGTGACACCAATTTATTCAGATTTCCAATTACTAACACACCCAAAACCCAAAAACATTTGGGAGTACCAGCATGACACAATATAATGTGCACAAAAGTAGACTAAACAAAATCTCTAATCAATATACAAGGCAGCATTGATATTTATTAGCCGAGAAACTGAAGTAATCTTTTTTGGTTCAAGCTCTACTGCACATCCAGTCCAACATGACGCAGCTCAATCCTGTTATGAGGTTGCTCTGCAACTGCAAGACCAGGCTATTTTTCATAACTGCCAGCATTAGAATGAGCACATCACTCAGCAGGAAGTCAACAAAGATTAAAGGCTTGCCTTAAATTACTTAAACAGCTCAGTAGGAAGGCCCATCACTCAGCAGCCTGCACACAAATATTTGTTACGCAATCAGAGGTCAAGCATACATAATTCTAGACAAGTACTCGTATAATACACCCAACAGATTCTGATTCGTAAGCATCATGACAAACCTGGTTAAGAGGGTTGTCTGGGGACTTCTTCCATAGTTTCCATATCATGTCTTTGTACTGATTCAGAGTCAGCCCTGGCTTTTCTTCCTTCAACTTAGGGAGTTCTGCCTCCTGAAAGGCCTGTGACAAAGGTTGTCCCAAATGTTTAAGCACCAAATATTACATCAAACAGTACTAGAACAAAATGCCTACCACAACAACAACAAAAAAGCCCTTTAGCCCCAAGCAAGTTGGGGTAGGCTAACAATGTGCCTACTGCAGTAAAAAAAAAAAAAAATCAAGCTAAGGATTGGATTTTGTACACACGATTGCACCGAGCAGAACAAATTGCCTCATTGAACGGTGATTAATTAAACAAGTATCAACCAAAATGCTGTTCTTGCCGTGTTCCCAATTCAATTAGAAAACATGGAAGACAAGTGTGATTTGAACTAAGAGTTACTCAATAGGTTTTTTTTTTAATCTGCCAAAACATGTACCTTGTGTACTGGTGTTTCTCTGTAGCGCATGTTATAGTATATCAGCAATTGCCCGTA
>BCLG01001885.1:6576-16719 GCA_001602295.1 Zoysia matrella
CCTCTGCTGCTCTTGCTGCTGCTAGCTCTGCGGCCGCCAACCTCGCCGCCCGAGTAGCTGCTGCCGTGACCTCTGCTGCCACCCGCTCGCGCTCCTCTGCCGCGGCAAGGTCGGCCTCCTATCGACGTCGCACGCTCGAGGCGACCAAGCGGTGAGAGCCTCCTGCGGACATGGCACACCGCTAGGGGAGAAGAGTCGCGAAGGTTGCTACTGCACTGAGAAGAAGCCGCCGAGTCGCTGGCTGCCGGTAGAGCACAGGGACCGTCGAGGGAGGGAGTCGAGCAGGGAGACCGACGCGTCCGCTAGAGAAAATCACGGGTGGGATTGGATAGATCACAGAACCATACGGCTCTGATGCAAATTGTTAGGCGCAACACTCGCATTGTGAAGGATGACACTCAATGTTGAGACAATTTTCTCTATATTCCTTACTCACTAGAATGCCATGACCAACCTGAGGGGTTAGAGATACATATATATATATGGGCTTGGTGGGCAGCCAAGTATATGCTAAGATGCTAAAGCATAAAGCTAAAAAGCTAATCTAAGATGCTAAAGCCTAAAGCTGAAAAGCTAATCTAAGATGCTAAAGCGAAAAGCTGAAAAGCTAGTCTAAGATGCTAAAGCGTAAAGTATAAAGCATAAAGCGCCTGCACTAGACTTATTCCATCATTCTCCCTCAACTACCACCCCCCGGCTTCTCTCCCAAGTCCCCTCTCCCCCCGCCGCCTTCTCTCTCCTTTTCTCAGCTAGCGCCACCAGATCTACACCTCCGCTGCTCGCCTCCCTCGGCGGCATCCGCCTAGGGCGCGCCTAACTCCCGAAGTGAGGCAGATGGCCACAGCTCAGTGCTTAATCGCGCTTCAGCGAGCACTTTTTAGCACCTTTTCTTTCATGAGATATGAACAAGAATTGCTTTTTTAAAGAGTAATTTTGGTTCACAGCACAGAAATTTATTAGAGAAAAATGATATTATTAATGCACCAAGAACATTGTCGCGGGACTACAGGGAGAGAAAAAGGTAAATAACAACGAAAACAGCATAATCTTGTCATTAGATTCCAAAAAGATAGGAAATTTGTCACTGGTATATGATTGCAGTGAGGTTTTCCAGCTAAGGCAAAGGAATATCACTTTTAGGAAAAAAACTACTGGGTTTTTACTCTTCGAATGATATACTAACAAGGAAGGCAGGCAATGCTGTGTGGATTAAAAATTCTATCTTTTTGTCACTATTGAAATTCTTACCGCGTACCAGATTTATCAAAAAAAAATTGAAAACAGTTCATACTGCTAAGGCTGAATAGAGTGGGCAACAGGAATAGGGATTTGGCATTATTTACAGTTTGAGGGATTCACTTAAATATAGTAGTCTTTACCTAAATTTCATGTTTTAATATTTTACTGTGGCAAACAAATTTTACTGGTACTACTGCAAATAATGCTTTAGGTATCGTAACTGTTACCTCACTCAGATTCATATCAAAATTTTCAATCCTTGAAAGCAAGCTGTGGGCCAGTTCTGCTGCAGGTTCCACAGGAAGCTCCATGGAGACATTTGAAATAGTTTGCAGGAGCGACACACGATTAACAGCCCACAGTGCAGAGTTTGATTCTCCTTCAGAACAAGTTTTACTTCTGTCGTCTTGTCCGACATTATCAAGGAGTTTCCAGTGGTGGGAGAGGAACTTCCAATTGACCGATTTAGGTGCAAATGATGATACCTCAGAAAGAAGCCACCACGAACCCGTAGGTGCAGTCCATTTCTCTATTGGTTTACCACTTCTCAACCATAAAGATTCAGATATTGTTATAATGTTCTGCAGCGAACTAGCAAGCAGTGGTTTCAGCTTTTTCTTCTTCCCAAGGCTAGCACATATCTTCTTTATGCACAGAGCAACCTCTCCATCACAAATGCTTTTCAGCAGATCCAATATCCCTACGGGAAACACTTCCTCCAAGGTAACTGACTCATCATCTAGCTTTGAATTGGCACATTGGCAGATCCTATTGAGGACCAGTTCAAGAAATAAATTCTCACATTCCTCCTGGATGCTTGTCTCACTATCAATTATAAGTGGAGGCACAGACTGAAGCCACTCTTTTGTCACTTTCTCATCAGGAAACCTCCTAAAGACCTCCGAGATGGCTGCTAGAGCAGCCTTGCGGATGCTGACTAATGGATCGGAGCATGCAGCCCCTATTGCACAAAGTAGCGACTCATCAACAGGTCTCCCAATCAAACCGATGGCCTTCGTGGTGAGGACAAGCGCAGCTTTCCTCACCGCAGCCTTATTATCAGTGCAGCGCATTCTCAGCAACTCACCAAGCCCCATGTTTCCAATCTTCATCACCTTCTGCATCTGGGCAACCTCAACACCCCTCCCAGACAAAAAATCAAGCGCCTGAGATGTGTTCGTCAATGCCCGGGCTCGAACTCCTCCCACACTATCTGAACATCTCTCTATCAGCACCTGCAAGAACTTCAGGCCCCAAGAGCCCTCCTCCATACCACAGCCATCCTCATCCGATATCAATAGCATGGGCATCATTGCGAGGACCAAATCTACTGCAAGCAGTCGTCCCTTTGCTTTCCCCTTTGCCATGGCCACCACAAAACCAGCAAACCCATCTCTTACCTTTTCTCCCAGTGCCCGCACCACCTCAACTATCGCCTCGACCGCCAATCCCCTGGCCTCTGTCTTGTCTGGCGCCTTCACAGCCAAGTACCTCGGTAGGTACCCCACAGCCTTCTGCACCCTCTCCTCCCCTTCCTCGCTGCCCAAAGGCACTAACTTTCTCACAAGGAACTGCACGGCGACCATACGCGTCGCCGATTTTGTCGGTGAGAGAACAACTGGAGCAAGCGAACGTATGACATCCTGGACCGCTTCAGCTAGGTAACTGGATCCAAGGATGGCAGCGAGAACGTCGAAGGCCGCGAGCTCCGCAGCAGTGTCGACGAGTGACCTCCGCGCGTCCGAATGGGCACCGAGCGGCAGCTTCCCCGCGGCGTCGGCGAGCAGGGACACCGCCTTCGGAAGAAGCGACGGCGTCGCCGGCGGGGCTGCCGCCGTCTGGCGCTGATTCTTGCGTTTCCGGGGGTTGCCGGCGCCGGAGCTCGGGTTAGGGTTGGCGGAGCCCTGCGCACCGGCGGCGGCGGCCTTGCGGAGAGCGTGGAGGAGGGAGAGGAAAGGGAGCGGGGAGAAGAGGGTGAGGAGCGGGGAGCCCGGGGCGAGGAGGAGGCGGAGGTAGGCGACGACGGCGGGGAGCGGATGCGCGGTGAGGGATGACGAGAGCGGGCCGAGCAGCGAGGAGGCGGGAATACCGGCCGTGGCGAGGCGGGGGAAGAGGGAGGCGGCGGCGGAAGCCGACGAGGAGAGGTAGGTCAGAGAGGGGAGGGACAAGGGAGGGGATGTGGCGGAGGAGGTGGAGGAAGAGGTGCGGCGGTGGAGGGCGGCGAGCTCGGAGAGGACCGCCGAGACGGAGCCGGAGGACGGCGAGTCGATCTCGTCGCCGGCGTCAAGGTCGACGTCCATCTCGTCGGCGTTCATGGCTGCGACTGAGAGATGGGAGTGGGGGAGCGTGGGAATTTGAAACTTTTGGTGGGGAATGGAAATTGCGATTTGGGCCGGTGGGTTGGTAGTGGCCAGGGGAGAAGAAGAGGGACCGGAAGGGTTTATTACCGTTGGGAATTCGACGGTGGCTCCGTTCGGTTGAGATTCTTGAAGCTGCTGCTGCTGCAGCTGTAGAATGTTCAAGCTACAGAGAAAAAGAATTGAAATGCTGTGGCTGTGCAGCAACAACTAACTCATTCGAACAGGTCTAATATTGAGAGCTTGTATTTTGAAATTTCTTTTTTTTTTTTACTCATTTTGAAGTTGCTCTTCTGAGAGCATTTGCAACAATTATATAAAAATGATTCCTAAAAAATCATTATGTTTAGTAAGTTATTAAAAGATCATCCAAAGCTTTAAATCTATTATCTCTATTTTTTAAAATTATTAACACCGTTGATTTCTAACATCAACTTTGATCACTCGTCTTATTCAAAAGTTTTGTACAATATGTAAAATTATTAGTAATGTTTTAAATATCATTAATAATAAAGCAAATAATAACAAATATTTTCATATTTGAACAAACTTTTTTAATAAGACGAATGGTCAAAGTTGATGTTAAAAAATCAACGGTGTCAATAATTTAAAAATGAAGAAAGTATCAATGTTAATGAATTTTATGAGCTGTGGCACCTAAAGAGTAGAGAGTGTACATCTGTCTAAGGGCCCCTTTGGTAGAATTTTAGTTTCTGATTCTCAGTCAGAATCAAGGAAACTCTGCTAAACCGTTGTTTTTTTAAGGAGAAGTGATTTTTATTTGATTCTGTGAAGTGATTCTCTGAAATGAACTCTATGAGTTGAAAAATAGCTTCTCCTAATTATATGAAGTGATTCTCTATCTTGATTCTAAGAGTTTAGCTTAGAGAATTAAATAAAATCACTTTCAGCCACATAATCACTTCAAAAAAGAATCTGAAGAATCAAGAGCGGGGAGCTCTACGAAAGAGGCCCTAAATGTGACAACGAAGAGCTCACATATTGGAAGTTGAAATATTTGATTTAGGATACCTTGGAAGCTGATTTTTCCTAACGACACACTAAATTTCAATTAAAGAACTTTTTACATAATTATTGGAGATAATCTAAGCCATAATAAATTAATGATAAGTAATTTTAAATGGACATAGAAAATTAGTTCATTGCTCTAACTCCTTTTTGGATTTGTACTGATCTTGTCGTAAGCTATGATAATAGAGTGTGGCTAAGGAATCTTGAGGTGCATTTAGTTTGAGCATAAAACTGGATTGGATCGTCTCATCCATATATTTTCAATACGGGATCATTCAAGTTAGTTGTTTGGTTGATTGGATGGGATGATCCAATTTTCAGTTTGTTTGATTGGATAAAGTTCTGGATGGAATGATCCAATATTCTGTGGGATGGTTGCTAGTACGGAGTTGTCCATGTTATGGTTATCATTTTTCAAATTATATGAGGCTAAACCATCATTGATTACAATGTAATAGTATATTGAAGGATATTGGTGTTACCCCCACGTGTAATGCAAATTACATGTATTACAAGATTGATTAAAAGTATTAATCGTGTTTTTTTTTAAAATGTAAGAGCTGAACCTTAAACGCAGCAAAGACACATCGTGAGAACAAATGAGAAAAAAAAAATCTCTCTAGTGCCCCGACGGCCCGACACATCGCTGATGACCGGTCGATGCGGTCACGCGCGCAGGCGAGTGCACCCGGGAGCGGGACGGAGCCATCCAGCAACATTTTTCTGGTCTGATTGGTTAGGCGGCTCTGCGCAGGCAGGCTGAAAACTCGAGGTATGTTGAGCACGATCTATACAAGAGTTTGCTTGCATGAAAGATGTGTAGTCTGTGATCGGTTGCATGTGTGTGAGTAAGGGATGTTTGTTAGCAATCACAACTTGTCACGTCGCGCTAAAGATTTTTCAACAGAACTGTGGCCAGTGTTTGGCTGACTACCTAACTTATAGCATAGTGTGTTCGTAGCTGCACTGGCTTCATTCATTTTCACGTCGCTTTAACGTCATAAGTGTGGCGGATGAATTCATCGCTAGAAATTCGGCGACTTGGCAGTTCTCGGTTGGCGTCTAAACAACCTCTTGGAAATCCAACGCCCGCAAGCTACGCCGCAAGCCAGGCCGGCGAGGAACAGACCTTGTTTTCATATTCACGGAGCCAAACTGGGAATCATTTTTTTTTTATCTGCTCAGCTAGGGAAACTCACCGCACCGCCTTCCAAACAACGAGACACTGCATCCCATCAGCCTGGCTAGATTATATTCACCTAACTAATCACGCTCTTTTTTATAAGCCGATACAATATACTCTACTGTGAACAGATTCATCCAACCGTATCCAGCAAACAAACACTCTTAAAACTTGGATACGATAATCCCATCCAATAAAATACAATGAACCAAACACATCCTTATCTTTTAGCATGTTGTAGTAAACTACAACTATCAAGATAAGAGCAGTGTGTATTGATTAGCCGGTTCATAGGTGGGATAGGAACAGAGAAAGCAGAGATTAGTTGTTGAATACATACAATGACGACATCTTGTCATTCATATCCATCCAGAAGGTAACACGGGGATTTTTTTTTCTTCTAAATTTTACTTACATATATTTTCTATAAAATTGAACAGAATCCGTGAAATTCATATGTTTCAAACAGGCAATTTTTTTTTATATCATTGTCCAACCAATCCAATGGTAACAATGTGATAGTTAACGTTGTACTTTCTCTTTTTAAACTTATGTCGCCGTTTGCTTTTAATAATATTTTTTACTGTTCATTTTATTTAAAAAATTAGTTTAAATATGTAAAATTATAAGTAATGTTTCGATCACCTTTGATGATAAACAAATTATAACAAATGTTATGAAATTTATCATATTTATTTAAAGAAAACAAATGATTAAAATTGATGATAAAAATTAACGGGGATAACATTTTAGAAACAAAAGGATTACAGTATTAGTCTAAACTCTCGCCTCCCTAGGGTTTTATGTTTTGATTGTCCAACACACTAAATAGGCAAAAATGATAATCAAGCACATATTAAATTGAACCCCGAAGGTTATTTACATATCAAACATACGGGAGGCTCCCTCGACTTCTCTAGAAATAGAAAACGATAGCCCTCTATCTATCCCTGCTCCTTCGAGCGAGACTGCCGCTCGTTCTCCTCAGTCCTCACCTCCACCAGTTTACCTCGTGAATCAGGCGCTACCAGACGCCAGACGCCATTCACCGCCCGATGCCAGCAACCTGCACGCCGCCACCCCGCGCGACGCCGACTTCCTCGTCTTCTTCCCCACCGAGGATCCGCCCTCCCATGGATCAAGCGCTCGTTGATAGGCGACGAGCGAAGGAATCTGATTCGGTGGACTGCGGCGGCGGTCCGGCGGGAGCAGCTGTTGCCTGCCAGTTCAACTGGTGGAGCATAGGTTTTCTGCAGTGTACGTAGGGTAGATGTGAGTTGCAAGGATTTGTGTGTAAGTATACCAAACAGATATTACAGCTGAGTGTAATCGGGACTTAGCTTTTTTTTTTTTTTTTGATTTCTGCGTTTTTTTAAAATTAAATTGATTTTTATAAAAGAATTTTGTAAGATTTATGAAAAACCCTGCATTTCAAATAGGCCTTATTGGGGGAGAAACCGAAGGGAGTGAGGTTGTGGGCCCACCTTGTCGGCGCCTCACATTCTCTGGCGACGGACGGGGGCGGGGCGACCGCTCCTTCACCACGCAGTCCAATTTTTAAGAGGGGTAAAGAAAACGGAAACTATGGAACATGTTTACATCCAACGGAAGCGGATGCACAGCCGCCTACGACGAGTACTAGTACTTAACACTAGCAGAGGGCGCCTTCTGCCGTCCTGGTCGTTCAGCTGCCGCTGCTGCTAATCCAAAAGCTTCGTCATCTTCCATCCTACAGGGGCACTGTGCCGGCGGCGATGGACGGCATGGCCGTGCTCACGAGGCCCGCGCCGCCGCTGGCCGGTACCGGGCGCCGTACCTCCGCGGTCGTCCTTCCGTCGGCGTCCCTCTCCTTCGCCGCCGCCCGGACCCGGCCCCGTGGCCGGCTGAGCGCGGCGGGGACAGGGATGGCCGCCGGGGCACGTCGGGCCGCCCCGCTCCGCGTCATCGCCTCCTCGGTTGGTTTCCTTCTTTGATAGACTTTTTTTTTTTTTTGTCTCTGGTCGATTTTGTGTAGGAGTTTTTGGGAAGTAAGCTGGACGGGAGACTGGGTTGTGCTGACAGCTGCACCGTGCTCCGTGAAGAAATGCGTTGAATTTCCTTGTTTCGCCCGGCATAGATTGCGGTTTTAGTGCTGATTGTTCTTGAATTCTCCGATATTATTGCGGCCGGAACAGAGGACGGAGTGAGATGAAGCTCCCATCCCCTCCGTAGCGGTCAATGCTTGAACAGGCTCCACTGTGGTGAGAATCAGAGGGAGCAAATTATTTTGTTCCCATGATAGATACGTCGTCAAGCTATATATCCGGTTTTTTTTATTATTATTTTGTGATAGCATTACACTTTGTCTTCTGCGTGTGTTGTATACGGCTCACCGGTTAGGTTCTCCTTTGGTTCCAGTCAAAATTTGGCCTTGCTTTCTTCTGACGGCTTGGCATTGACTGTGACATTTCAGAAATTATCAACCCATGCGTTTTGACATTTTAGTGGAGCTAAGATTTCTCTGCGAACCTGTTTTGAGTTGAAACATGCTGTATCGATTAATTAAGCATGTCCTAAATATGTAGTTCAGAGTGTGTTTTTTTATAGATTGATAAGAGTGAGTACTGATTTTCTGGACCAGATGTAAACCTACTCCAGTCCTTAGACTACTTTTCATTACAACACATTAGAAAACGTTTTCTTTTCCCAAGTATTGAGGCCCATGTGAGTGGAGAAAATAGTGCTTGTTAGTCTTAGGTGCCATCATTTAATCCTTGAGAATTCAGACACAGACGATCAATATACACTCGGTTTGTCATGTTAGGTGTGTACCATGTTCTTTTTCAATTAGCAGTTTGGGGATTTATCGGGAACTTCCATAATGTTTCAACTGTAGTCTTCTGGATTGCATCCGCATACTGTATATATGCCATGAAGGTGTCAATTTATTGTTTTGTTTTATGGAACTCAATAATCCCTTCTTGATTCAGAAAAGTTGCCTGAAACAAGAATATGAGATATTTCAACCATGGTTAACAGAACTGACAGAAACTGGCCAGTTTTTGCGGTTTTCAACCAAACCGGTCATGCTCGGTTAGCAAAACTGAGCGGTTTTTCCCCCCAAATAAACTGAACCTAGTACTATAACAAATTCAGTTTTTGCTCGATTCGCTCCGTTTGTTGGCACTGCTATACTCCGTAATTGCTAATTACTTGAATATACCTGACAGGAATCAAGAAAAGTTGACTAGTTGAGAACTCTCCATTTCTATTATTATATTCCCTTTCGTATCAATAACAGGACCTTTCCTAACAAGAAACTTTGCTCTGTAGCAGGTTGAGCGAAGCTACATTATGATCAAACCTGATGGTGTCCAGCGTGGCCTGGTATTTGTTTTTTATTTTCCCACTATTGCCAGTATGTGGCTATTCCACCTCTGAAATACTATGGCGCGTTAGCTTCTTCAGTTTAAACTCAGATAAAATGCATGTGGTGCATACAGGTTGGGGAGATTATTTCCCGTTTTGAGAAGAAGGGCTTTTTGTTGAAGGGGTTAAAGCTCTTTCAGTGCCCCAAGGACTTGGCTCAGGTTTGCTTTTGTAAATGCCTCAAATTTGACCAATCATAAAGTCACTGTGATTCTTGCAAAGTACCTTATAAGAAAACTTGTTCTCTGCTTCAAGCAATATCCACCTAAAGGAACATTTCATCTGTCTGCATTCGTATCAGTTTCTAGACTACTGCTTCAATAGTACTTTTGAGTGATGGCAACAATTAAATGGTCTTTTACCAAATATATCAGAGTTTACCTGCTATTAGAACATCATCTTTGATTGTGAAACATATGATCTTTATAATATGTTCACCCTTTATAGAAGCACTTAGACAAGTATCTGAAAATAACGTTGAAATGTATTTAAACCTGGTCTTGCTTTGTTGGTGTATGATAACACCATTTTTTCCATGTGTGAAGGAAACACTATGGAAGACATTGTCTTAGATCATTGAAGTCTAATGTTTTTGACATATGAATCTCCCTTGTTTGCTTTTCCTTTCCCCAGGAGCATTACAAGGATTTGAAAGATAAACCATTCTTTCCAAAGCTTATAGACTACATAACTTCTGGTCCTGTTGTATGCATGGTAAATATACCACTCGTTAGTTTCAAACCCACACTTTGATTAAATCAATGTTTTCATTTTAAAAATCATTATTTTATCCTGTAAGGCCTGGGAGGGTGATGGTGTTGTGGCATCAGCTCGAAAATTAATAGGAGCTACTAATCCGCTTCAAGCTGAACCAGGAACTATAAGGGGTGATCTTGCAGTTCAAACAGGAAGGTCTGCACCCAA
>BCLG01001885.1:16729-42927 GCA_001602295.1 Zoysia matrella
ACTCGTTAGTTTCAAACCCACACTTTGATTAAATCAATGTTTTCATTTTAAAAATCATTATTTTATCCTGTAAGGCCTGGGAGGGTGATGGTGTTGTGGCATCAGCTCGAAAATTAATAGGAGCTACTAATCCGCTTCAAGCTGAACCAGGAACTATAAGGGGTGATCTTGCAGTTCAAACAGGAAGGTCTGCACCCAATTTTTTTTTTTTTTTTTGTCTTCATGCTGTTCTGTGTACCATGCATATTACATTTTAGTTGGAATGCACCCCTTCTTTTTTCTACAAAATATGATTGAATCTTGTGATCCAGGAATGTTGTCCATGGAAGTGATAGTCCTGATAATGGCAAGCGTGAAATTGGTAAGCTCAGTAACTTCTTGTATGACCATATGTTGCTATTAAGTGATTCTCATAGCAATTACATCTGACGTGTTGGATAAAATGGCCAACAGACATCAACCTGACCGGCAAATTAAACAGATCTCAAAGCTGATTAGTTGACACTTGATAGGATAAACAGGAGCAGGATTAACGTAATTTTAAGGTGGAAGTGTCGTGTACCTTAGTGATCTAGATGTCTATCAAGATTTGTTTAAACCTTCCGTTATTATTCATGACAATATGAGAGATTAACTCATGCGACTCTGCTCCTTGTAGCTCTATGGTTCAAAGAAGGTGAGCTGTGCGAGTGGGAATCGGTCCAAACACCTTGGCTTATAGAGTAATCTTCAGAGTGCCCTGCATGAGCTGCACCCAGTGCTAGTCTTGTTTAAATTGATCGAAGGGGCCATGCATGAATATATGAGTTTAGTTCGGCTTAATAAATAGCTCAGCATGGCCCATTTTCTTTATTTTATTGTTACCGTGATACTCTTTTTTGAAGTATTTAGCATCCATACAACTAAAAACCTTGATCAGTTGTTCTTGTTGAAAAACTAATTCAATTTGTGGCACTTTTGCATCTATAAGGCAACTTATCTTGTCATTTAACTTTGTTGCGGAAAAGTAAAAAGTGATTTGCCTGTGATGGTGGAAGTTCAGTCGAACTTGATTGTTTTGCATTGACCGTTCTAAATGACCTGACAGTACATCAAGCCGCTGGCCCGCTGCTTATATGCTATGGAAATTTGGATCTGATACGCAACCAAAAAAATTCTCCGCATATGTAGCGGCAAGACTGGGTGAGAGCTACAGTTTTCATCGATTGCGCCGTGATGGCAAGGAATGAATATCTTGAAAATGAGAAAAGAAGTATTGCGTGTTTTTATTACTGATAGATGAATGGAAACACAACATAATCCACACCCGCACACGCATACTTGTGCTCGATGATTCAAGGACTTACAATAGACACTTGACATATATATCTCACAACACACACAATCTTCCAAAAGGAACACGAATTGATACGTCTAGTGTAGGTAACTGTAATTTTGATCAGGTCTCACCTGAAGAGGTAGCTGGTGCAGGAGTCAATTCTTCTCGTTTCTTCTTTTCCCTGAGAAGTTCCCATGCTTCACGCACGATCTGACGGAATTTCTTGACAGGCTTCTCTTCTTCCAAACATACCTTTTTTGCAATGTCATCTAGATGACGAGCCAAATCTGTATCTTTCTGAATATCTAAAACTGTAATTATCACCCAGCACAAGGAGAAGAATGCTTCCCACACTTGGCTTCTCTCGTGTTGCTCGCCGTTTTGCTGATGGGAAGAAGATAGATTCCCCTGCCCATTACCTTGGGAAACACGACCAGTCTCGATGTCCTGTAACGAAGACTCGGCGTTGTTTGCTCTTGCATCAGCTCGCTGCATCACTTCTCTTGCCTCAGAACACATAATTTCCCGGAGCACATGCAGCATCAGGAAGTTCAGTTTGACAAGGGTAATAATGCAATGCATCAGTGATACCATCTCGTTCTCAGCCCATGCATGTACGGTGAAGTAAGAAACTAGCTACTAGTAGTTTTCATGTTTGAGACGAGTTACCTCTGGCATCACATGGACCATGGCTTTCTTCAGTTCCTTGCGCTATTCGTCCTCATTGAAATGATAGGAAAATTTGTTCCATAAATACTTCAGGACTCTTGCTGCGTGTACTCTGTTTGAAATGCTTCC
The DNA here is from genome assembly GCA_001602295.1 of Zoysia matrella. Taxonomy (NCBI): domain Eukaryota; kingdom Viridiplantae; phylum Streptophyta; class Magnoliopsida; order Poales; family Poaceae; genus Zoysia; species Zoysia matrella. Next base: position 18,846 of record BCLG01001885.1, read on the forward strand.
AGCATCCGAAAGAGCTCCAGTGAGGTCTCCAAGAATAAAACTTACTGACTGTAACATACTCCTGGCACTTCCTTCCTCAGTTTGCTGTTGAGGTGGTATGGCCGATGGCTCCTGGTTTGAAGAAAGCATGTCTGATGGTTTTTCGCCTGCTAGTTTTCTGATGTCACTGTTTCTCTTGATTAGGTGAGTGGAAGGGCAGACCTCAACAAAACTACTATCCTGTCGGAAGAGAAAAGCAAGCAGCAGTATCCAGGTGAACCTTCTAGCGCTGCTTCCATCAACCAGGACGGAGGGTGTGTCCACAGACAGATATATGATACCGCTCGTACTTTCAGCAGCACCTTGCATTCTGAACACTATAGAATTCTAACGGCACTGATGATTGCTTCTTCCCTTCCTAACAGTAATGTTTCACTTGGCACCTTCAATGCGGGCCTAGCCATGAGCCGCATCATGAGTTCCAACGCTGCATCTGCTATGTCAGACCATGCATCATCATGGTCCCCGTGCAGCTTGTTGGAAGTGTTTGTACAAGTGCCGTGATCTTCGGTAGCAGATCCACCGTGTCCACTACGACTCTGCAGCTGTCCTCATGAACAGTGAGCTTCAGAAGGATACTCAGGCCTCGCAGCGCAGCCGGCTGTAGTCACTCAGGGGGTTTACTGGCACCTTTCTCTGATGACGCGCTCCTGCTGTCTACAGATGGTTTTCTTTGATATAGCATAACCAAACGCTCATCTCGCTCGTATTCCTCGGTTATACCATGGTCTCGCTTGTAATCCTCGGGAACCCAGCTGTATTCCTCAAATGTGTCAAGTAGGGAAGATGTGCGCTCGGTCAACCGTGGGTACTGTTCTGACTGAATGCTGCTAGCAACGAGCGCTACAATCCCCGCAACATCCTTCCTGACATCTCTGCTATACGGGCTTCGAGGGCCCATTGTCTCTAGCAGTCTCTGGATCACGTGGCTCGAGGATGTCAATCCAGTCATCAGCAGGTGCTTTGCTTGCATTCTCTCGCAAGGGGACTTGCGTGTGACGACCACGCCCAGAATCTTTACTCCGGCAATAAAGCCATCATTTGACTTGGTGTCCATCATCGAGTCCACGGCATATGTGACAACAAAATTCCTTCCCGTAGCAAATGACTGATCCTTCTCCCACCACTCTACAGTGTCCTCTAGATAGGCTGCCTGCAACTAGATGTTTATCAAGTGGTTATGAAAGTTCTTCGCAACAAATTCCGCGAGCGCTACTTTTGTCCCTTTAGCATATACAGTCTTGTAACTAAAGAGCACACCCTGAGCCACAGTTAAGCTGTACGAGACTTCCAGTGCCGGCTTCAGGTTTGTGCCGCTGTCAGCTTTTTCAAAGTTGTGCTCTATTAGACGCCATAAGCCAACTCCACTAGAGATGTATATTCCAAACACGTACAGAACGGCGAGAGGGCACAATATGATGGCAAGCACAAGTGCTTGAACCAGAAATAAAAAGAAGCCCAGCACTAGTATGCATGCATTCGGAGGATCAAGTTTTTGCTTTCTTCTTATGGATAGTTTGGTCACCGTGGCAATTGCAGTACCTAGGAAACCCCACCATGAATGCACCAAATCACTCATCTTGTCCTTTAAAAGGAAATTGAAGACCCTGTTGCATGTTGCAAGTTACATCAGTAAAATGAGTAATGTGGTTGCTACAAGTTTAAATTAATTATTTTTTAGAAGAAATTCAAAATTGACTCTTGGAATGCAACGAGGTTTGAGAAAAATATGGGGTTGTACATCGAGGTAGCATCGTGGAGTAACTGTCATTTTTGTTTGGCCTAGAGCCTTTGAAAAACTGCTGATGACTAATTGAAAAATTGACTGTTAGCGTAGTGATGATTGGCTTTTGCAAAATATTGTTGGCTTCTCTGCAAACCAAAAGCCATAAAAGCAGCTCTAGGTGAGTTTTTCATTTTTTAGTTCATTTTACTCAAAAGCTAGCGTTTCAGCATTTTAAAAGCTAGATTTTAAGAACCCTGTTTGTTTCAGCTTTTGGCATTTCAGTTTTTTAGCTAGAAAAGCTAGCCTGGAAAGCTGAAACAAAGAGGGCCTAAGTTACCCCAGTTGTGCCGAGGTCCTGAGTTTGAAATAGTTTCTTTGCAATTTATTGCAGAGGTAGGACTTGCCTTGTATAATCCTTCTCAGACCCCACCTTTAGTGGGAGATTTCAGCACTAGGTCTGTCCATTCTTAGGCTTCATTGGAATTATTGGTTAGGTTAATTTAATTTCCAAAATAAATCCTAGAATCTCAAAATCCCAACTCGTATTTGGATAAGGGATTGGAAAATTATTTGTTTGTTCGATGCCTCAACCTTATTAGAAGGTTTTGATTGTTATTCGAGTCCGTTGTGTGACACCTCAACCTTATCAGAATCTTTGCCAACCGATACGGTTGTGTGATGCCTCAATCCTGTCAACTCTTTTCCTATAGATATGTATGAGATGCTTCCACAGAATTCATCCCTCAAAAGAGTTGCCACTTACTCTGGCTGCGTTGCCAAGGTTCGTCCATCCCGATCGTCTACATGCACGGAGAGCAAGTCTGTAGAACCATTTTCCTTAGAGATCAGATGCTACATCGACTGAGGGCGAATAAGGTTTTTAGAAAGTTCTTTGTGCGACTGCTTGATCTCTTCATCGTCTTCACCAAGATCATAAACACGTGTCATCTTCCAAGAAGGAGTGTAGAACCTTCGCATTGCTGTCAACAACATAAAGGTGCTAATCACCGCCGTCATCTTCTATAACCAATCATCATCCAGAAGAAAACATATGTGCTCCTCTCTCCAACTATGTCTTCCATACTGGATATCTTGATCTGCTCTAATATGAAAGTTATGGATAGTACGGTAGACTCTATGATGTTATCTACTAGTATTAAACCTGTGTAGATCTACCGAAGATCTACCTGTTTTATTTTTAATATGTATGTTCATGATTTATTATAGATTAAATTAAACCTAAAAGTGCAGCTAAATCTAACAATTCAAAAATCTTGTTTTACACACTTTGGTGGTTAAATGGCTGGATTAGTTGATGCATAGAGGCCAGCACCATTTCACTTGTGTGCAGATGACAAGTAAAAGTCATGATGGGGCTTATTGCCATGGATGTGTTCTAGATATCCAATGGCATGCTCCAAGATGATATTACTTAACATTAAAAAAAACCTATAGGGAAGCCAATACACTCTTAGTGGGTGTTGTGATTGGTACACTTGTATCTACATCATAAAGTGATCAAGGAATTGTGGGATGTTCTGTGAGCTAACTATGGTGGCATATATGCTAGCACTAAACAGTACATCTTGGAGAGAGAATTGGCTAGTAGAGGCACTTTTTTAGTAGAGGCATTATTATATTTTCTCAAGAAAATTATAGTTGCATTTTCTAAAATGCCTCATAAGTGCCTTCTCATGCATTGTCTCTAGAAAATAGTGACACTTTATGAATCAGCATTACAATATTAGAGGTAGTTTTATAGAGGCATATTCAATGATTTTATGGCCTATAAATAGAATCATTTTAATAGGATTAAATAAAAGATGGAAAATATAGTGGATATGATCCTTTAATTCAAAACATTATATCATAGACTATGAATTACTTATTGAGCCTTGCTAGCCAACTCAACAACACATCACAATGTGTCCATAGTATTATTCCTATTAGTTATATGCAAACTAATAAAATAATATCTTTAAGACAACAAAACATATCTCTAGTAATGTATTTATAAGATATAATTATATTTAACTTGTTGCAGAAAAATGCCATAGCAAAGTGCCTCTACAAACCTATTTTCTTGTAGTCATGATGGATCATGACTAGTTGAGAGCAGGCACCTACGCAAGATAAAATGCATGGTGAATAAACTCAAACTCCTAAAGATTGTCATACCTGACAAGTTTGTGGCTGAAGGCATAATTGTCAAATTGCCTCCATCTTAGAGCGACACAAGAGGCAACAGATCTCTATTTTAGAATCGATAGCCTTTCTTGATATTGAAGAGGAAGCTCAAGCTAAAATGGATGATCTAAGGCATTGAGGTCCAAATTAGTGCCAATATGGTGCTCCAACCGCAGTCACATGAGAGCGATAAGAACAAGAAAAATTAGTCTATAGGACATTGCAAATTGTTGTTGTATTTTCCTATAGGACATCGCATGCGATGATGTTTCTAGGTTTTACTATGTTTGAATATTCAAATCAATGGATGAGACCAGACTACTTTTAAAAATCAGCTAGAGGAAAAGATTAAAAGAATTAGAAATGCTCATGGCGGCGAGTATTTCTCAATTGAGTTTGACTTATTGTATGTCAAACATGGTATTATTCATGAGAGGATGCCTCCCAATTTGTCCCAATCAAATAGGTTTACCGAAAGAAAGAATTGCACATTGACTAACTTAGTTAACGCCATGTTAGACGCTGTCGGAATGTCTAAGCCACGATGGGGAGGCTTTATTGAGTGCTTGTCATGTCCTAAACAAAATATCTATGAAGAATAAGGATAAGACTATATGAGTAATGAATGGGTCGAGAGTAAACCATCACTTTCTTACTTACGTACTTGGGTTGTTTAGCGAAAGTAAATTTGCCAATCAACAAAAAAGGTAAGTTATAATCTAGGACAGTAGATTGCAGCTTTTGGGATATGCGCATCATGATATTGCCTATAGATTTTTAGTAATTAATTAGAGGTTCCTGATGTTTATGTTAATTCATTAATGGAATCTTGTAATGTTACTTTCTTTTTTAAGAATATATTTCCAATGGATTATTTATATAACATGCCTAGACTATCTTTTGATACTGTTATTGAGATGACTTTTAAATATGCAGCACTTTATGATCATGCTGATCAAACACATATGAGGAGGTTGACAATGTAAATCCTATGAGGAGCAAGAGACCAAGGACAGTTAAGTTCTTTGGTGATAATTTTCATTGTCTATCGAGCTTGTGGATGACACTACAAAAACAATTTCAGAGGCATTTGCATCTCCATATATAGATGATTGGAAAGAATCTGTCCCTGGCGAGATAAACTCTAATTCATTCTAATGGAACTTGTGAGCTTATTAATCAACCCTATGGATGCAGACCGGTGGGTTACAAATGGGTGTTCAAGAAGATGCTTAGGTGTGATGACACAACTGAAAGGTACAATGTTCGTCTTGTGTCCAAAGACTATATACATAAAAGGAAGACAAAGCTTTATTTTATACTTATTCACATGTCATGAGAATGACCACTATATGTTTTCTACTCTCGCTGGCTGCCTCTCATGGTCTTCTTGTCCATCAGATGGATGTTGAGACAATTTTCTTTAATGGAGAGTTGCATGAGAAAACTTATATGGATTAACTACATTGGTTCATTATAAATGGTCAAGAAGTCAAGGTGTGTAAGTTGGTGAAATGTTTGTACGGTCTAAAGAAAGCACCTAAACAATGTTATGAAAAATTTGATATGACACTTATATCAGTCAGCAGGCTTCTCAGTAAATAAGGCTGATAGATGTGTATATCACAGCCATGGTGGGGATGAGGGAGTCATACTATGCTTGTACATTGATAATATACTTTTTTTTAGTACAAGTATTGAAGTGATAATTGAGGTTAAGACCTTTTTGTAACAAAACTTTGATACGAAAGATCTAGAGAGGCTGATGTTATCTAAAACATCACGTTAGTCAAAGGAGAATTTGATTACCTTGATGCAATCTCATTATATGGAAAAAGGTATTGAGCCGCTTTGATTGCAAGGGTAGAACCTTCTCCAACACCTTATGATCCCATATTGATCCTTTGAAAGAACAAAAGAATTGGCAGAGACCAATTGAGGTATTCATAAATTATCGGATCACTTTTGTACTTATCTAGTGCTATTAGGACAGACACTTTTGCTATGAGCTAATGAAACCAGTTTACTTCTAATCCATGAGATGATCAATAATGTGCAGTGAAGCAAGTAATGCACTACTTGGTATTATGGATTGGGGAATTCATTATTCTGAATGTCCTTGAGTACTAGAGGGATATAGTTTGCAAACTTGATATCTGATTTTGATGAGCTGCGTGCGACAAGTGGATATGTTTTCACACTTGGTGGTGCAGGTGTTTCATGGAGATCCTACAAATAGACCTATCATCGAAGCAGAGCTTATTGCACTAGATACAACTACCACTAAATCTGAATGGCTTCAAGAGCTCTTGATGGACTTAACAATTATTGAAAAACCTTTGCCGACAATAATAATGAACTGCGGCAATCAGGTTGTGATTGTCAAAGTGAATAGTTATAAGGACAATATGAAGTCATCAAGACATATCAAGAGATGATTGAAGTCTGTTTGAAAAATGAGAAACTCCAAAGTAATATCATTGGATTACATCCAAACAGTGGAAAACTTGGCAAATCCATTCACAAAGGGGTGTCACAAAATGTCATAAACAATGCATTAGAGGAGATGGTATAAGACTCACATGAGCTATTCCAGAGTGGTAACCCAACCTATGTGATTAGAGATCCCGTGAATTAGGATATGAGAAGAACAATCTATTGATTAGCTTGACAGTAACTTCCCAACCCACCTGAGTAAAAATGCACTACTCTCAAAATCTGCATGGTAGGTTGCCAATTGCCTTAATATATTCCGTTGGCTTAATTAGCAAAGGTTCTTTCCTACAGAAAATTCTTAAAAAATTACACCTATATGAGTCCGCCTATTGGAAGGTCACAGTTTGAGTTTTGAGTGACCCTACTAAGCTCATGAAGGTACCAAGGAGTATAACCTATACGCTCTAACAGTGAAAAAGCCTACTAGAGGTCACTTATCTGTTAAGACTTTGAGTTTTAACTTATTGGCACTAACTTATAATTCAAGGCATAGTCCATTGTTCAAGTTGTGAATGCGTGTAGCTTATTATTCTAGATGAAAGTTAAACTTAATAGTCTCTAAAATAGTGGTCTGCAAGAACAGACCTTGAGATCTAGTGTGTGTGTGTGGGGGGGGGGGGGGGGTTTGTTTTAAAATAATAGCTAAATGTCACTTGTATTTGAATAAGGGATTAGGAGCCGATTCGATCATGGGATGCCTCAACCTTATCAGATCTGATTGTTAACCGATTCAGTTGTGGGACACCTCAACCTTATCGGACAATGATTGCTAACCGATTTGGTTGTGGGACGCCTAAACCCTATGGATCCTTCCCTAAAAATATAGGCATGATGTGATAGGAGTTGAGGTGCCCGATCTTTTGGTGAGATGATAACTATCGATTTGGTGGAGTCGACCCTCACGATTAGACTACAAACGAACAAGTCGTGTATGCCTTAGCAATCGCAGAACCAACTCCGAATGGTTGTTGACCGTGCTGGACAGCAAAATCAACTTGATCATGAAGATCAATTCCTGTAAGCAATCGAAGAACAAGCAAGAACAAGATGTGGCAAACCAGAAATCTCTCACAATGTGAGGTTCTCAAAAGCTATCTAATAGGTGGTTGTTGGACATAACTGAAGATCAGAAAATTTGCATAAGAGCTAAACTATAACAAAAGAAAACACAAGTGTTTCTGGTGGCAGCTGGGACCTTTAAATAAGGTGGAGGACAACCAGGGGTGCTGGGGTCGTCCTCAAAACCTAAGACGCGTCCCTAATGGGTTCAACTTGATACACGGGCCAACGGCCCAAGTTGAGGTGACGCAGCACCTTCTATATAAAAATGACGATTGGCACAGACTTCGACATGGTATAAAGGTGGAGCTAGATTCATTCGAAAGTAGACTTCATGAGCTTTTCAGAATGTACTTAAACACCCAAATTGAATTCTATATAAAGTCGTGGCTTCCGTTGCAAGTTTTTACTTTTCTATAATCCAAATCCACCATGTGTGAATCTTTCCATCGAAGTCCTTATTAAAAGGTATGATGTCCACATCATGATGCCTGCACAGAATTCATGACTCTGAAGAGTTGCCTGTGCCGCCAAGGTTTCTCCATCTAGATCGTCTTCGTGCATGGGCAACTGGGAGTGCAGATCTTCAGAACCATCATCGTTGGAGATTCTAAGCCAGAAGAGGGAGAATAATGTTTTTAGGATGCACTTTACGCAACTGCTCCATCGCTTTATCATCTTTACCAAGATTGTCTACACGGCTCATCTTCCTTCTAGTAGCATGGGACCTTTGCGTCGCCACCAACAACGTGAAGGTGCTGATCGTCGTTGTTGTCTTCTAGACCCAATCATCGTCAAGAACAAATAGTATGTACTCCTATCGCCAACTATATCTTCCATAATAGCTATCTTGATCTGCTCTGGTGTGATAGTTATGGATAGTATGGGAGACTTTGTGACATAATCTACTATGATAAATCTGTGTAGATCTAGCATCAATCTATGTGGTTTATTCTTTAATCTGTGCATCATGCTTATGATTTACTTACAGATTAAATTAAATCTAAAACTACTGCTATATCTAACAGGTTTACCACTGTCAGTGACACGTGTAGGTTCCAACCAATCACTAAGGCATGAGTTGCAAATGAGGGACTAATTTTTTTTACAATGCAAAAAATGGAATTGTTCCCTATTTTTAATGTGAGAAGCAGTAGAGATGTAGGCACCCAGGGAACTAGGTGATGTGTAGAACAGTAGAAGTACATCAGAGTCAAACTCTATCCTATAAAATTCATGCTTTTTGATATTCTTTTAGTGGTTCTTTGAAAAAAAACTCACTTATATGTATCAAATGAAATTTACAAATTACATGGCCAGTATACAAACCCAACTGTTTGGACGAGCGTAATTCCGGTGAGACACCAAAAGTCCTCCTTTCCGAGATCTGAGACGAAGCCACCAAGGAGGACGACAGTGGTCCAAGTAATGATCAACAGACCCAGCCCCCTAATGCCCATCATAAGGTACCCAATGAACACGGCGAAACCATCGATGAGCATCACTTCGTCTGATTCAGAGTTGTCTATGGTATATCGACTTGCCATCGATTCTTGAGGTCTACTTGCAACTCTACAAACATATAAATATCATATAAAAAATCACATAAGATGACAAACACATGTTAATTCCTTGTGTAAGCGTGTCATCTTTAGAGGCATTGGATGTGGAATAATTAGCAGGAACATGTTTTTTAGAAACTCTTGCACCAACGTACTCTCTTTGTTCTTAAATTATCATCGTTGTTGACTCTTACCATCATTTTTAACTATTTATGTTATTAAAATAGTGTGATAAATGCCATATATTTTTATTGTTTGATTTATCATAAAAGTTATTTGAAATATGACTTCTAATTTTACACATTTAAACTAATTTTTTGAATAAGATAAATGGTAAAAAATGATCGCCCCAAAACGAAAACAAAAAGCACTACTTGTACATTACAAATATCACATTAATCTGAGGAATGGGAGGATGATGGGAGATTCATAGCTCACCTGCGGCGCGCGAGAAAGCCAGAGGCGTTGGGGACTTCTTGCTTTAAAACAGATAACAAGCGTGAGTTGCATATTGAGTATGACATACTCACTCCGTTTTTTAATTGTTGTCGCCGTTGACTTTTAAATTCAACTTTGATCATTCATCTTATTCAAAAAATTTTGACAAATTTCATATATTTTGATATAATTTGATTTATCATTAGAGTTATTTGAATCACAACTTAAAATTTTCTATATTCGAGCAAATTTTTTGAATAAGACGAATGGTCAAAGTTGATTGTAAAAGTCCAAAAGCAGGCCAGCTCTGCAATCAGACAGAACCGCAGCCGCTGCCGGCTTTACTTCACTTGGTCATGAAGGAATAGAGTAAAGGGAGAAGCTGGCAGCGAGAAGAGGGAGAGGCTGGGCGAGGAAGCGATGCTGATCGACCGCGACATGCGCAAGCTAGGCAGCCGTAGTGTTATGGACATGGTATTACAGGCACCCGCGGGTGTCTGGCGGGTTTCGGCCTTTCGAATGCCCGTGGTGCAGGGAAGGGCAAGGCTGGCGGGGGCGGGGGCCTAGTGGCGGCAAGCGAGGGAGGGAGGGAGCAGGTCCGGCACAGGCTGCCGGGCCGGCGCGTGTGAGGGGTAGCCGGGCCAGATTGGGGCGGCAGTCGACAATCATTTCGGCTCCCCGACGGGTGACAAGGCGCAGAGGGCAAGGTAAAAACGGGTAATCCGATTGAATTAGGATTGGATCAATTTTTTTTATTAGAGTTGAATTAATTTGTAAAATAATTCGTGGATTGAGCATTTTTATCACCTCCTACCCAAGGGTTGTTGGTCATGGCTCCACCACTTCGGAGCTTAAAAAAATTCTTTATCATTCATAAAGCAATTATAAGATCCACATAAAACACTTAAAATTTTCAATTTCTTAATCAACCATCAATGTTAATTTTTCTTTATTTACCACTTATTATACATTTTTGAACATGAAAACGACTTATTTACTTATTTATTATTTTTTCCCTAAGTTTTCTTACTACAATTTTAATTGTTATTGGGATTATAAAATTTTCACAATGAACAATTTTCACTTTCAAATCACATCCAAATTCAAATTTTAAATTTTAATCTAAAGTATATTATTTTATTTTGAGCTTGTGGGCCTTAACGTGAATTTACGAGAGAAGATTGGTTTTAACAAAGTCCACTAAAATGGGTAATAAAAAACATAGTAAAAAATGTTATAAGGTCAAAAAAAAAATTTAAACACCAAATGGATGGAAGTGGTGAATAAGGAAAGAAAATTAAGATTGATGATTGACAAAAAAATTAAAATTTTTGAGTGACTAATAAGAAACTTTAAATTTTTTATGACTAATAAGGAACTTACTCATAAAAATTATAGTTCCTAGCCCAGAAGAGCCAAAGAGACACCCATTTGATGGGTATAGTTCGTTTCATCATAGCTCTATCTTTTAACTGTCTCAAAAAAAAGCTCTATCTTTAACTCTATGAATAGTCAAAATAGATACTCACTCCAGTAAAAAAAAGTATTTTGAATAATATTTTGGTCAAACATTGTGAATATAAATAACACATAATTTTCCATTTGTTAACTCTAGATATGTAAAAATTACATGATTAGAATTGTATTAAAAATACATTTATAAAGGATACATATGTCGCTTTTGAATAATTTATTTTTATAGAAAATAAGAGTTGAAGTTATGTTTAGAAAACTGTATTGTTGTCCAAAATAACTTTTTTTAGAGGAGAATCAACAACTCCCTTTTTTTATGCTGAGGGAGCATAGAGGTGGATTTGGGAAGTAACTACACATCATAGTTATTGATTACACAATATACCCTTTTGTTACTTTTCTTTTATTCTTCTCTCGAACTCGGTTCTCCCTCTAATTCCTCAATCCTCCGGCGTTTGTTACTCTCCCCGCCCGTGCTCCTGCCATTCCACGTGCACCATACGGTAAAAGGGAGCTATGTCAAACATGCCTTAAAAACTCTCGAATCCAATAGCTATTTCAAAGCAGTTGCAGTATACTCTAATTTGCACCTCTTAAAATTTATATATATTTATTACTTATAAACATTAACTATATTTTACCACATATATGGAGGGGGGTCTCTGCTTCTAGTTCCGGCTGGATTCATCAAAATGTCAGGACAGGCAAGCAAAGGAAGGGCAAAGGAATTTTGGCACACATATCCTCCCTCCGTTCTAAAATATAAATATTTATAGGTTTAGTCAAAATCAAATTTTATTAATTTGATCACTAATAATATATAATTAAAATATTTTATCATATAAAAATTATATTTTTTTATTCATCATTAAAAAAACTTTTATAAAAATTATATTTTTATATTAAAAATTATGTATTTTTTAGATATTATTCATAGAAATTATAAAATTTTAATTTTATCAAAGATAAGTAATAAGCGGCAAAAGACCGCCGGTCTGAGCTCAACGACTGAACGTGGAGCACGGGTGCGGAAATTAAAACAATCCTCTGGAAGATGGGTGAAAATTACTCATAAACCGGCGCTGGCCAGCTGCCTACCTGCCGGTGGTTGTCCCCGGGTTGACCTCGAGTATCGTGCCCGTCAACCTCCCCTGGTCCCTGATCTCAGATAAAAAACTGAGCTAGGGCATGTCCACAGGATAAGTTTACATCATAGTCAAATGCTCCTTCGGGTTCGAACGGTATTAAAACATAATTTTGACTTCTATTTTTGATGAAAATATTTATTAAAAAATATATTTATATTTTTTATGAATTCATTTTTCAAGACAAATCTAATCATATGATTTTTATATTGCTAAACTTAATAAGTTAAAACTTATTTTGAATGTATATTTTCATTGTTTGATTAAAACATTGTCTAAAATGAACTTTTTTTTTGACTGAAGGAGTACTACATCTTGATTAATAATTTTTATAAATATTTTAATAATATAAAGTGTATATTATGTTAATATATTTTATGATAAATTTAAATGTACAAATCTCATGTTGTTTTAATTGATTAGATACTACCATACAGAAATTATTGGTAAATACAGCAGACTTCCAAACATATGGGATTTTGACGAGATTCTGGAAGGTGTCAGAGAAACCTCAAGTGTCAAATCTTTAGAATTCAAAATCTAACGGAGCTGAGAATTTTTTGGGATTCTACAATCTTCGTGGATTCAAAGAGTATCTTAGATGGTATATGCAGAATCTAAACATAAAGTTTTTCTGACAGAGTACTATAGATGTTATTTTAACTTATTAATACATTTTTTTCTTCTCGATACATCTCTTTATCTCTTCTCATTTTATTCACACCATATTTTTTCACATTTTCTAATTCTCATGCAAAGAAAAAAAAAAGACGTGAACATGCATTTGGACATTAGGCAGTCCTGTCGGTGTACTGTCTCACGGGCATCGCTTCAGCGGAACAGACCTAACTTACACTAATCAGCCCGGCAAGCTGCGCATTTAACAACGACCTCACGAACGTCTGCTGAAGCTGTTCGTCAAGATCTAATACTAACCCTCGGCGTCCTTTCAACAGACAAAAAACATATAGAATCATCACATGTTCAAGTTGACATAAAACAAATAATTAAGGATTCACAACTACACCATTACAACGACTTCGTTGATTAAGTTACAATCCAAGTTGAGACGAGAACGGGCTCGGTGGTAATAAGGCATTCGGCTGGTAGCCAGCATTAGTGTTGAGAGTAAATTTCAAAAAAATACAACTAATTTGTCAAAATTATTACAAAACTACAAATTTAATGCTTCAGTGTATCATAAAACTACATATTTAAAAAAATATATCACAAAACTACAGATTTTGTGACCCTTTAAATTTATAATTTTGTGATGCACCACTCACAAAATATGTAATTTTATTATAATTTTTTTTAATATATAGTTTTATGATACATAGATGCACTAAATCTATAATTTTTATGAAACACTTTTTAAAATTTATAATTTTGTAATAATTTTAACAAACTGGCTGTTGCGAACCCCTAGGCCTAAGGTCGTCGTATACCTCAGCTACTTATTATCTTGCTGTTGTCATCAGCAGCACTTGCACCGATGTTTCGCGTTCGTAACTGGTGTCGTCTGCAGCTGCCCCGCGCGCCCGGCTCGTCATGGCAGGTGGCGAATGGGTACCACCGCCGGCTTCACCACCTGCCGTCTCCGGCTGAGCCGCCAGTGCCCGCGCGCGGGGAGAAGGTGACGGTGCTGACCATCGACGGGGGTGGCATCCGGGGGCTGATCCCCGGCACCGTGCTTGCCTTCCTCGAGGCCGAGGTCCAGGCGCTGGACGGGCCGGACGCGCGGCTCGCGGACTACTTCGACTACGTCGCCGGAACGAGCACCGGCGGGCTCGTCACGGCGATGCTGGCAGCGCCGGGGAGGGACGGCCGCGGCCGCCCGCTCTTCGCCGCCGCAGACATCAACCCCTTCTACCTCGAACACGGCCCGAAGATCTTCCCACAGAGGTGGAGCAAGATCGCGGCCATGGTAGCCGCCGGGTGGGGCCCCAGTTACGACGGCGAGTACCTCCGCGCCATGGTCCGGGAGGTGCTCGGTGAGACCAGGGTGTGCGGCACGCTCACCAATGTCGTCATCCCCACCTTCGACGTCAGCCTGCTTCAGCCAACCATCTTCACCACGTACGAGGTATCAATGCGTCACTGCCAGCCCCGGCCCCACCCATCTGTGACCTGGACTCATAATTGTTTGCGCATTTAATCACTCTGGTTTTAAAATGACTCAGTTGCGAAACTGACTCAGTTGAGAAGGCCTGATTGGATGCGTTTACGAAGAGCGGGTCTGGCTGGTTGCGTGCAGGAGTCGGTGTTCTACGCTCCGGCAGCTTGTTCGGTAGGATGTAAAAAACTCCGTACTCAGCTGCTTTTAGAGAAACGAAAATGAATCGCGTATCATTTGAGCTTGGCTCACCGCACACAGGCTCGTACGAGCCAGGCTCGGCGGACCGAGAAACCAATCACGCCGTAAATAGCACGTTTGGTGCAGTTTTTTCCCCAAGTTCGCATATTTGATGTTAATTTTTCAAAATGAACATTGAGATTAATCATACTCTGTTAGTAACAATTGTCGGTGTCAAGTAAGAAGACATATTTGATCTTACACGGTTGATCTTATTTGATCTCTCTAATTTTAAATTATTTATACTGTTTATTTTTAAAACAACTTTAACTATCTATTTTATTATAAAAATTTGTTCAAATATGTAAAATTATTAGTCGTGTTTTATATACCAATAAAAATATAAAAAAAATTATAATAAAATATATTATATTATCACATTCTCTTACTGAGTTGAATGGTTAAAGTTATCGTGGCACCACATCTACATACTTGTGTCTTTCTGCCTCTGCCTGATGAGTGGTTTTCAGTCTTCACCGCCCCATACCTATGGAACTGGATCTGCCGCCGCTTGCCCCCGTGATGAGCAGCCGCGCTCCACCGCCGCCAGGCCGGCCTATTAGGGGGTGCCGGTGATGCTCATCCCTCTGAGAAACATCACCGGATCTGGTTCTCGCACCTAAATACCGCACCGCCTCCCTTCGCATGCCGTTACCCTGTACCTACACGCCCCGTGGACTTCCTACCAGCTTGAGCTGCCACGTGCAAATGTTCTGCAGGGTTAAGGTTGGCGGGCAGGACTTTGGTTCTAAGAGCAACCATAATGCAAAAGTGATCCATAAAGAATAAATAAATAAATGCTACTCTCTCTGTCCTACGATAAGTTTACGTTTGGGTTTCTGCTATCTAGCTTTGACCAATAATTTGTATTGGTTTGATTAATTTTAAAAATGTAAGATTTATACTTTTAAATTCATCGCAAGAAATACTTTTAGAATATATATTTTTTGAATTATTATAATTAATTAATTTCATAAAAAATTGTTAAAGATAAATTTGACTAAAGGTAGATATAAACTTATTGTCCGAAAGCAGTAGTACCTATCTAATACATTGTGGAACAATGCATGGAAGATAGTAACAAAAGTCATCCATATGACTCATATGGACTGGCTTAGAAGATAATTTAAAACACTATTAGTACTGTTTACGAAACAATAAAATAAAAAGCTGCTCAACCATTGTCCATACCAATGGGAGATAGAAGGCAATCTTTTATTTGATATGGGGCCCACCATGCTGCCTTCTCTGGACCACACATTGTACAGTATTTCATACTCCTAGCTTCTTCCTGCTGCTGCGGGTCCTGTATTTATATATAAACAAGGTGATCAGCATTGTTGTTGTTGTCCTAACTGGGCATGTAATTTCTCTCTTGACCATTCACAAGAAACCATTCCGGTGTCCTTTGGTCCATTCTTAACGGGCTTGTTCGGATGCACTTTTTCCCGCTGCGCTGTGCTGCGCGGAATACTGTTTACAACTGGCGCTACAGTAAAAAAAAAGTTCTATCGTTGAAAGCGCGCAGCCACAGCCTGCCGCAAGAATGGCAGCTGAACGGGCCCGACATTCTTTGATTTTTCTAATTTTTAAATAATAAAAATCCTAATTCTAGATCAAATGTGTAAGCTTAAAATACAGATTAAATATGCAGTTAACTTCTCAATTTGGGTCAGTGACATAATTGTCACTTTTAAAATTGTTTACATGTTTGTGCAGGCCAAGAACTCGCCTCTAAAGAACGCGCTGCTATCCGATGTCTGCATCGGCACGTCGGCGGCTCCGACCTACTTCCCCGCCCACTGCTTCCGGACCGAGGACTCCGGCAACGGTGCGGTGCGCGAGTACAACCTCATCGACGGCGGTGTTGCGGCCAACAATCCTGTACGTAAACAACATTAGTGGTACTCCTATGTCTCTTTTGTTTGGGGTCTACCGGACGTCCATGACGGCCAACCTTAATGCATGGACCATTGGCATGGAGTTGCAGACGATGGTTGCCATGACGATGATCACGGAGGAGATCATAGCCCGGGAGAAGAAGGCGGAGTTCCTTCTCAAGGCGTCGGAGGAAGACTGCGGCCGGTTCCTAGTCCTGTCCATCGGCACGGGACTGACGTCCGACGAGGGGCTGTACACGGCGGCGACGTGTTCGAAGTGGGGCCTGCTCGGGTGGCTGCACAAACGGGGCAATAAGAAACCCATCATCGACATCTTCATGGCCGCCAGCTCCGACCTCGTCGACATCCACGTCGCCGTCAAGTTCCAGCTCCTCCACAGCGAGAGGAACTACCTCCGCATCCAGGACAACGTCCTCCGCGGCGCGGCATCGGCGGTCGACGACGCCACGCCGGAGAACATGCGGAACCTCGTCGAGATCGGGAAGCGCATGCTCAGGCAGCGGGTGTCGAGGGTCAACGTCGAGACCGGGAGGTATGAGGAAGTCCCCGGGGAGAGGACCAACGAGGAGGCCCTCGCCGGGCTGGCCAGGCGGCTCTCCGAGGAAAGGGCGGCGAGGCTCAGGCGACGGACCGCGGGGCCAGCTGCCAGCGCTGAAATAAAGACCGCTGCTGGTTTATAAATTGCTCCTGCTGCTTGTTCACTGTTCTTTGGCTGGATTCGACCCAAAAGTCCAGTCCAAACGAAATAGCTCTGGAATTTGTTTGTATCTTTGATGAACAAGTTTCGTTGTTTAAACTTTGATCGATCTAATTACGTACCCTTGACAAATAGAAACAATTTGCCTACATGCATTCTTAGGTACTCTGCTTCCTATTCTTCTGCCTTCATCTTTTAAGGGCCCCTCTGTTTCATCCAAGACTGAGATACTGGAAGAACTTGGCACGTACATCTTCTAGGCGATTTAATCTATTAGGGGCTGTTTGGCTCCATAGAAATGAATTAATTTCCTTGAATTGGATTCTATGAATTGATTTGTTCGGAATTGAATCGGTTGGAAATTGATTCATTTCTAATTTTTTAGTTTGGCTGCACTTAGAATTGGATTCCTGAAATTCAAATAAAAAATATGCTTGGAACCATGGACCAAGACGAACTACAAACATTGATATATGGTTCTTTTCCGGCGAGCGGCGGCACGGAGCAACAAAATCACCAAAGTTAAGAATCTGCATAATGAATCCTTTCGTGGCCTCGACGAACCTGATCGGAGGCGGAGATCACCTGATCGCAGAAGCAGCGCTCGCTCGTGAGCAGCGCGCGGAGAACTGTCTCACCCCGTTCACCACTTCATCTTGTCGTGAATAAATTTGTTCGCCGGACGGAAGGAGCGGTATATGTCCGCGAGCTCGCACGCGATCGTCAATGGTGCGCAGGTCGTCGACTGCCTAGCGAACAGGTTCCCCGGTGCGGCGCCGCTCGGTCTCCGGGCTCCCTAGGTTCTGCTGTGCAGCGGCGTCGAGGTCACCCATGAACATGGACTCGAATGAGAGGCGGAGGAAGGAGAAGAAGAACAGGCCTGCAGGATTGAGGGGAAAGCCGGCGACCCACGAGGGAGCCGTGATGAGCGGGGACGGCTGGACGGTGATAGGAGATTCCGAACATTTCCGTGTTATAGGGTTGGAATGTTATTTAGCCTGTATCTTAATAATCAGAAATGGGCTGAATTGACAATTTATTTCTATCGCTCAGCCAAACAGGTCGGTCTTCGGAAATGGTTTCAATTCTACCCAATTCAAGAGATACAAACATGCCCTTAGTTGAAATGTTACATATGGATTGTCTTCGTCATACCATTCCCACCGTGTTCATCTGCACGTTTTGCTTAATCTTTCCTTTACTCTGTTTGAAATGTTTCCAAGATCCACAAATACTCCAATCACGTCAGCAATAACAACACAAACTGGTAGCAACAAACTAGCGATACTTCACTGCTCCCTTCAGTTTTAAATTATTAACACTGTTGACTTTTAACATTTGACTATTCGTCTTATTAAAAAAGTTGTTTCAATGTGTAAAATTATTAATTATGATTTAAATTTCACTAATAATATATCAAATAATAATGAAATTTTTCACATTTGAAATTTTTTTAATAAGACGAATGATCAAAGTTGATTTTAAAAATCAATGATGCCAATATTTTAAAACCGGAGAGAGTACAAAAGTACCATTGCCGATAGCTTTCAATTCACACTTAGAGCACAGTACAATTCTTTCAAGGGAGCTAATGATTTGTTGTTGCCTGACATTTCACAACACATCTCTTCCCCTCTATCCTGGAGTAGCCTTGAGTTGGCTCACAAACTGGCACACTAGTGAAAGGTCTCTTACCAGATGCCCAATCACTAACAAAGATACTTCTCAGTTCCATCCCCAATCTAACTAGTCTTCTGTAAGGCAGGTGATCTTCAAAGGAATGTACTGGATTCGTATTTGGTCAATGTTGCAAAAGGAGGAAAAATATCTCAAATAAAAGTGGCGTGCTGTGTGCTTGAAACTATAGTGATGGAGATTTTCGCTAATAATGGATGGAATTTTAGCAATAGAATTGCATGCTCGAGTTTGTTCCCGTACAGCTCAAGTCAATAGTCTCGTAACAAACTACATGTAGTCGTCGATGCAGAGGCAAAATATTGAAATATATTCCGATTTCTAAAACTATGGCTATATGAAACTCTCATATTTTACCATCAAGGCCGTGCCATCAACAAACATCGACCCTCTTTCTTATCTGCTGCCGGTGATGAGTTATGTTTGAATTTATTGTAAAAAGTATTCAATTCCTCATTTTGCTTCAATGGTTGCCCTATATTACTCTGTAACTTTTTTCTTCGTCACTACTGGAATCGACCATTTTTCCTAGGGACAAAAACAACAAGGAAATAAAGTAAATCGAGAGAACATTTCTGAATTCCCCAGGAAAGCTTCCTAGGGAAAAAATGAAATCTGAACTTTTATGGTTAAAATAAAATTGAGGCCATCCTAGCCGTCACAACGCCCGCCCCACGCGTCCTAGCCGCCGTGCCTGTCGTCGTCCTAGCTGTCCTGCCAGCACCCCACGCTGTTTTGCGAGCACCACCATAAGCTGCTACCACCCACTTCTGAGGCCCACTCATCGCCGGCGCTGCTAACTAAGCCCTTGGCCATTGCCACCTGCCTCCACCGCGCTATGAGAGAGAGGGAGATGAGTGAGATCGTGAGATAAAAAGGGAGAGGAGAGACTATGAGCGGAGAAAGATTTTAAAATTGTCCGCGGCATAGTACATTTCTGACGAATCTGAAATCTATAAGTGAAATGTTTGATTTTCCTAGGATAGATGTAAAAATTGAGGGAAATGTCCTCTTTCCCTACGGTTCCTTCATCTCTCGAAAACTTTCTTTCCATTGTGTCAGAAAAAAACTAGGGAAGGAATTATTATCCTAGTGAATTTGGTCGATTCCCGTAGTGGATGGATGCCAACACAAAAATTATACTACTCCCTCCGTCCCAAATTATAAGTTACTCTGATCTTCTTAAATTTTACTAAAGTATAAGTCTTTCTCCTTTTCCAATACAACTTTCTCTATGCACAATACCTCTCCATCTGTATCTCTCGCCTCCTCATTTTTAGAACATTCCACTGTCGGGTTTACCCGAATGCCTACGGCCCTGGCTTATTCGCAAAACCCAGTTTCTAGAAGCAGCTTGCAAACACTATGAGTTTTGATCAAGAGCAGTCAACATCCCACGATCCATCACGAGTTCTCTGCACCTGGTCCCCGGGACGGGAAACATCTTCCAACCATCAAAGCCACCACCAAGCCTCGTAACCCCGGCCTGATCTCTATATAGAGATCAGATCGAATCGCATCGCAGTATAGATCAAACACCTACGACTCGGCCCTAGCATTATTGCTCGAGTAGAAACCCTAGCACCCTTGTAGCCATTCAACACTGGGAAAGCCCTGTGAGGCTAATATTGAATCACTGTCGCTAGACGTAGGGTATTACGTCTCGCCGGTAGCCCGAACCAGAAAACATCTTTAAGTCTTTAGTAGATTAGGTCACATAAATGAGAAGAACACATCACAAATCTTACTGTGTTGGTGGTACGAAACATCTACACCACCTTTTGCACTCTTCTTAGTTTCCATGCCCAGACCCAAAATGACTTATAAAATAGGACAAAGGGAGTAATTCACATCTATTGTATCCCTCACCATGTGATGGGAAAGCCCTTACCATTATTATATCTTTACTTTGAAATGTGAATGCATTCTGATAGGAAGCTGCAAGGAAAGCACTTACCTTTTTTCTACACATCTGCATAAATATCTGGTGACTTTCTAAATCATATATTTCAAGCTAAACAAAGGCTTTAGATTTTTACCACTTGACACCAATACCATGTTTGTGTTGATTGTAGTTTATAACCTGCGGTGTGTTTGGCATACCAAGCTTCCTTAACTAGGTTTAAAGAAAGGTGTAGGGGCTATAAGAAATGTGATATTAGTTTATAAGTGGTTTCAAAATAGTTGTGAGTTAAAGAAATAAATTTTTTTCTTTTGTCTAAAAGTTAGCCATTATCAAGACATTTATCATAAAGTAGTCCTATAACATCTTATATGCTATTGATTCCCCAATATATGAATGAAAGTTTAAACCAACAAAAAATTAACTAATAAGTTGTATTATGCACAAATATTTTTTGTAATAGTCAAATTTTGTGTGACTTGATAACATAAAAATCAAATTTTTTATAAATATTGTTACAATTTGTAAGACAAGCATAATAAATACATAAGTTGAAATGATGATTCTAATATAGTTATCTAGTTAAAATAAAATTTTCAATCTAACAAATAGTAAGAAAAATATGTATAAATTTTAAACTGATTTAAAACAAATAATATAAGTGGTCCTAAAACTAGACATCCGAAAATTAACACTGAATCATCTAACGACAGTAAAAAAACAAAAGACACACTAGGACAATCAATTATAGATGGACCTATTATCCTTAGTTTGAGTATTAATTTTTTACTTTATATCAATGATGCTTTATAAACACTGATGTTCAGAAGTGAGAAATTAAATATGCTTTCAATGATAAAATTTAGAACTGAACTTAAAAATAGCGGTGTGATATGAATATTAAAGCGAAAAACAAGAATAAATAAATCAAATAAATGTAATGACAGAAAAGAAATATTATGAGCCCAATTTTTGTATATAACAAATACGTGGTTCGAAAACATCTAAATTGAAACACGTGAAAAAGAATTTTGGATTAAAGAACATACATATATAGACAAATTTTAAAAGGGCACATGCTTAAAAAATTATAAAAACAATAGTTTTTAAAATAGTTTAGCCATAATCATTGCTAACAATTTAGTCTATTAGTATTGGACTTAGAAGCAATAATGCAACACGTCACACCCACTTTTTTCTAATCATTTAGCTTAGGTCATGTTTCACTTGAAAAAAACACACTGTATTTCTCAATTGTCAGTTCATTCAAAATACTAGAATATCCTTCATGGATGTTATTCAATCAGTTTACATCATGAAATTATAAAAAATAGTTCATATAGAACTCCATACAACAGGCATGAAGGAGACTGTCACATTTATAATTTGTGGTATGAAATAGAAGATAATGTCACATATGGATCATCTTCGTCATACCATTCCCACCGCATTCGCCTATATGTTTCACTTACATTTTTCTTTACATTGTTTGAAACATTTCCAGCGTCCAAAATCATTCCAGCATCCACAAATCAGGTCGGCAATGACAAAGATATCAACAAACTCGTGATACTTTCTCCATTACAAAAGTAGCATTGCTGATAGCTTTCAGTTTACATTTAGAGCATTGGGTACTGATGATTGCTACTCCCTCTATTCTTTTTTAGTTGTCATCCTGAGTGTGGGCAGAATATAATTAAAAAAGATGAAAAAGGTGGGATGTGTTGAAAACGAGGGGAAAAGAGATAGAAATAGGGATGTATTAGAAATAGAGAAAAGTTTATTAGAAAGTGAGGATGACGTAAATAGGGAAAACATGTGATCTCTAGGATGAAAAATAATTAAGGACATAAGGAGTATGTTGTAACTTGACATTTAACTCCATAGCTCTTCCTCTCTTTCTTGGAGTGGGCATAAGTTGGCTCACAAAGTGGCACGATGGTGAAAGGTCTCTTGCCAAACTGCAAGGATGCCCAACCACTGACAAGACATTTCTCAGTTCCATCCCCAATCTAACTACTCTTCTTTATGGTCTATACGGAACTCTATTATGCAATCAAGGTTGCGGCATCAACAAATATCGAGATTGAGACCCTTAGTCCTCGTGACGTGACTTCAAAATCACACTCATTGTGTTCGGCATGACTTCGAAGTCATGAAGGTAGATAATCTTGATTCCAAACATCGACCCCCTTTTTTTATATGCTACCAGTGATGATGTAATATCTGAACTTTTAGTACAAAGACTACATTCAATTCATAATTTGCCTCCATAGTTATCGTATAGTATTCCTGCTGTATTTTTGTCTTAATGGCACTTAGCAAAAAAAATGTACTAATTCACATCTATTGTATCCCTCACAGTCCGATGGGAAAGTCCTTATCATTATTACACCTCTACTTCAAAATGTGAATGCATCCTAACAGAAAGCTGCAAGGAAAGCCCTTACCTTTTCTTCACCTCTACATAGACATCTGCCGGCTTTCTAAATTAGATATTTCGTGCTAAATAAAGGCTTTCAATTGTTGCCACTTGACACCAATCCCATGCAGTGGGAATATTATTGAATCATGACTTTGCTGGCGGTGAGGTCAAGCGACGTGGCGTGCCGAAGAATAGCGAGCAAGCAACCGCGGGGAAGGTGCGGATGAGCAGGGTAAAAGTGAAACGTTATTTTGTTGAACAACGACGACAAAAAAAAAAAAAGCACCAACACATCTGTCTGAAACGATATGAAAAAATGAATGGAGGGAGTAGAGTCCTAATCGACACTAATACTGTCCTCCAAAATTTGGCAACACCGCGCCGATGCAGATTTGGCTTTTGGATTAAACTAGAAAATTTACGCGGCAATTGCTGCGCTTTTCGTATATGTTTCTGTTGTGCACCTCTAGTTGAAGCAGTATATTTTAAATTTATTATTTAACAAATAGAAGTATAGTTGTTTTGACATAGATACAAAGTTCTATAAATATATACCGCGGTCTAAAAAAAAATTGTCGATATAGTTTTCAAAGCATAAGTGTGACCTTTGTTATCTATAAAATATTTAATAAAAACTAGCATCGGTACACTTTTAAGAAAGTATTTTTAAAATAAATTATTTTTAATTTTGTAACTTAATAAATTTAAAATTATTTCTAATTTATATTGGCAATGTTTGATTAAAACATTGCGTTCAAAGCTACTTTTTTTCAGACCGGAGTTGTAAGCAGGAAAAGGATTGAATTTTAGTTCTCATAGTAATCAAAGAGCATTTTTAATAGATAAAACAATTTAAATTATCTAAATATATATTTTCATAACATATAAAGTCTTTAATTATGGCATATACTTGCAAAGACATAGAAATAGAATAAATTTCTAAGAACTTCGTTTATATCTTTTGTAATAGTTCTATTGAA
>BCLG01001885.1:56888-80989 GCA_001602295.1 Zoysia matrella
GTAGAACCGTAGAAGCGGGCGATGACCCGTGCTGTGTTTCTTTTTGTGTGTCGTCGTCGTCGCGGCTGAAAAGATGGTTCTTTTGGTGTGAACTCCGCAGGAAACAGGAGGCTGTGGGTGGCGGAGTTGTCGAGGATGGAAAGGTGAGGACGACCGAACCGAGCGAGTTCGGTGATAGGCACTGTCCCTTCTTTGCTTCTTTCCTTTTAAATTCGTTCCGGTGAAACGTTTCCTGCGATTCGAATGAAATTTGTGTTGTCAGGGTGACGCATCGGCGTTGGAGATGGATCAACTTGCTGACGATGATGTAAGGAGGGAGAAGGAGAATGCTAGGATTGAATCAAACGGATTGGTTAGTCTTCTCTATCTCCTTCATAAACATTTTTCTTCAGGAAAAAAAAAAGAGACAACGAGTGGTTTGATCATTGTATATGTGCATACGTGTTCTGTTCTTGCTCCCATTCCTCTGAATTTTGGATTCAGGATAATGATGGGGTGACAACAGAGGAAGTTCAGGAGGTTAATTATGATACAGAGATTGTTGCCAATGAGCCGGTGTGTTCCTCAAAACTTTGCTGTAATTTGCACCAAACCTATGCGGATCATGGCCCATGGGTGTATTACATGAACTGATTGTTTCTTGTGGCTCACTTGTGTGCATTTTGTCTCCTCTGAATTTCGGTTTCAGAAGAATGAACTTGTTGAAAAACTTGACTTTGATGCGACTAGCAGCCTTCCAGAGATCTCCACGCATGGTGATGCGGTCAGTGCTTGTTTTCTCTGCAAAGCTGTGAAAACTGAAACGTTTCTTATGGATCTAATGTTTGCTGGGAATAGGAGCCACACTTGTATTATTTCACTCTTTGTTCCTTAATTTTGGTTTCAGGACTGTGAACCAGTTGAGAAACTTGATCAGGAGCCGAGCACGAAACTTCCTGAGATCATTGCACACGATACTGTCAGTGTGTTTGCTCTGCACAATTGTGAAAACTGAAAATGTCTCGCTGTAGTTCGCATGCGTGGTGCATTCTCTGGGAGGAGCCTCACTGTTTGCTTCTTATTTTCAGGAGAGTGTTACTCTGGAGAAGGGTGACGAGAATTCAGTGAAGAAGGATACTGAGAGTGATCATAATTCAACCAAGCACGATGACACCGAAAATGATCAGGATGGCATCACGGATGGCACTGAGAATGAGAACCCAAGCAAGAACGACTTGGAGAAAGAGAGAGGCCTAAACGTACTGGTTTCGTCTTTCTTTTATTCACTTTACAGAACTGCATTGCCCGTGCATCCTTCTATCCTTCAATTTTATCTTCTGAACTGTGTGTTTTAGGATAACGAAGAAGTGGAGGCCTCTGATCAATGCTCCCACACCATGAGCCGTCAGGTCGTCGTCCTCGATGAACAGGGTCCTAACGGTGACGACGCTCAAGACGCAGAGTCAACGGAGACCTCACCACCAGCAGAATCAATGGAGACCTCGCCAGCAGCGGAACTGATAACGCACCAGGAACAGCTCTCGGACGACACGACGACGATGGACGCAGAGGGAGAGGCGGCCGCAGCAAAACCGGGTAACACAACAGTCCCGGACAACGACGTGAGCAAGCCGCCGGGGGGGCAAGAGAACGCGACGTCGGACCCGGCTGGACTCGCCGGCTCGCCGGCAGTTTCACCTCCTCCTCTGGTTAAGCCGACGGAAGAGGAGAAAGAGCCGGAGCCACCGGGACGCGTCGAGACGGGGATGAAGATTGAGCAGGACTACACCCACGGCGCCGGGCTGAAGGAGCTCGGCCCGATCAGGAAAGGAGGAGGAGCTCTCCTGACTGTGGATCGCAGGAGTCATCCATCCATGGCCGTTCTTGCTCTGATGCTGGCACTGGCCGTCGGGATAGCCATCGTCGTGCGGTTCTACGCGCCTCCCCGAGCGACCACCCAGCTTATGACGGGTTCGCCGTAGGCAGGTTTGCAAGGTGCAGTGTCTTTGGCTAGTGCCGAGGTTTCACGAAGCAGCAGCAGCGAAAATATGCGTAATATGCCAATGAGTTTACCATTATGAATGAGTTTAATTAGGTGGGTTCTGTGTAGCATGATCAAATACTGAAATAAGTTGCTAGAAAGCTGTGTGCGCCAAGGTGCACAACGTGGGGCAGCTGATTCCATAGTGATAAATTTCCCCTTTTTGTCTTCAAGGTGGTAGGAGCGCAGAGAACACGTCAATTTGCTCAAAACAAAATCAATCACGCCATGTTGAAGTTCCATTTTTCACCTTATCTGAAACTCTGCTCCGGTCATTTTCGTTTTTTTGGTCCTAACGCTTTGATTTGATTGGTTTTATTTGCCAGAAATCGATTATCTGTGTTCATTGCAGTTTGCAGGGAACGTGAAAAACATTCGTATAAAATGACGTTTCCCACATGCGATCCAAGGGCCTGGTTTGGACGGCCCGTCGGTCAACAAACCTGCACGCATGGGTCCGCATTTCAGGATACGTGCATCAACCGGCCCGGCCTACAAGGCTGAACTGGGCCGCGATTCAGGGTTGCGTGGGTCAACCGGACCGGCCCATATGCTCAGGAGAATAACAAACATTTCCTATCTACACATGTTGTTGTTTCTCAAAAAAATAAATCTACACATGTTGTTCGATACTCTCTGCATTTATAAATTGTTGTCGCTATTGATTTATAACATCAAATTTAGCTATTTGTTATATTCAAAAAATTTATATTAATATTATGTACTTTATTATAATTTGTTTTATTATTAAAGTTGTTTGAATCATGAGTTATAATTTTACATATTTGAATTAATTTTTTAAATAAACGAATGATCAAAGTTGATGTTAAAAATCAACAGTGAAAACAATTTACGAACAGAGGGAGTGTTTCATTGTGCAATAACATTCTGCACGAGCAATTGTTATAGGCTTATACAATAGCTTTATTTGTGTTTCGGATTGCACACAAGAGAACCATTTCTTCACGCTGAAAACGCTTTTAATTGTGTGGTTTTCCCTTGTATTGTTATTCTATTGAAGGATCTGATTTTCTTTGTAGTAGTCAGTGGCGGACCTAAAATTTTTATAGAGCCTGGGCGAGGTACATTAAAAAAAATAATTGTATCTAAGAAAGTGTAGATGATAACCAATGACACTACTCAAATTTATGGGTACGAGGTTGCAGCATTTTTAGTTTCTTGATCTTTTAAAACCTTCGAAGAATAGCAGCTTCATCAAGTGATTTAAATAGTTCCCTCTCAATATGATTTGATAATTTCCCTTGTCATATTTCCTTTTGAATTTGTTTGAGTTACGTTACTTTCGTCAGGTTCATGAAGTTGATTCTTTGTGTCAATCAGGAAACGCCTCATGCCTGAAATTTAGCGGGAATTGGTAACTAAACTATTGATGAATCGTTGACAAAAAAAACTATCAATCAATTGCAGGTATGCAGTAAAACATTAAGAGCAAAGATCAGTTTGGTTACCTGTTTGACTGAACTTTCGTTTCCTTCCTACCATTCCCTGAGCTGTGAGCAACCAGAGTTCTTTGATTTTGTGCGTGGATCAGTGACAGTGGTGGCGACGGAGTGGTGTGCAATCGTGGATTCCGCCGAGCAGCAGGGCACGTCGTTGCGACGATGCTGCCGGGCAGCGGGAGGGCCGTAGCTTGGAATTGGGATCGTTCGCTCCGGCCGCACGAACCGTCAAACCTATCGTATTTGAGTAGGGCTGCTAAGTGCCGGCAAGGAGGCTCGCCGGGCGCTGGGTCCGCCAGTGGTAGCAGTATAAGCTCTTACCACAGCGATTGTTGGTTGGTTTGTTGGTTGTGTTCTCTTCAATCTGGGAGCTTTATACAGTCATGTCCAGCTCTGCAAGGTGTATTATTTGCTTCGCATGTTCCTAATTACAAATCATCTGGATATTCATCACCAGACCAAAATATCAACAATGTAACATACTGTTCACAAATGTGTCCACTACAATGTAGTGATTTTATAATATATTAGTAGTTCACAATGTTATATGCTACCACAAATTAATATTAATTATTCTATTGGGAGCTAAAAAAGCTGAGGATAGGAGGTCACACAATACAAACTGGACGTTCATCCTCACCCTTGACAATGAGGTGACATTTGCCAGGTTGGTCAATATCAACATTAATTATTTTTTTTAAAAAAATAATGATACTTCAAGCATGGATAAAATATAAGTGCGATGCTTAAATGTTGATGTATGTCTGCTGTGTGTACTCTCCGCTGGCCTTGTATCCCAGGAATTGTTGCTTAGTATTCAGTTTCTATATTGACTGGTCTCTACTTGATTTGTTTGCCAAGCATAATATAACATGAATATTTCTAATGTGCATCTGTTAGGTCGACGTGTGATCAATGCATAAGGCTAAAAAGGTTGATGCTACTCAAACAATTGTGTTTGGACTCAAAGGCATGTTTAGTACTTTGGTAGATTATTGGGTTCATTTTATTTGGGGTTATGATATATTTTTTTATGTCAGGTAAAATGGTGGCCCTTTCGTGGCATGCGCTTATACGGCTAGGCCTCGATTTGCCTTCAATAGGATTAACATTTAATGTTCAAAAAAAGCATAACTCATGATATTGCCAACACTTATTATTATTGGCGTGTTGTGATGGACTACCTAAGAAGATAATGATAAATACGTGTAAGGGCTCTATAAAACGGAACCGAAGAGGCAGCATAGGGCCGCAGAATGGAAAGCTCAAGCTCTTTCCATTACCAATGCAATTCTACCTTGTTCATTTTTCTTTGTATCATTGTTCATGTGATGTTTGCATCTTTGACCTACATGTTGTGATTGTTCCCAGTTAGTCACACAATTTACAATTTGAAGCTCATGGCGGCCTCATCAGAGATAAGGGAAAGTAAGTACTAGCCATCACTAATTTGATGTTTCAGTATTTCCTTTTATATCTCTACCATGATTTATCTAGTACTCCGTGAGATCTATGTAGGGAGAATGATGCCATGGTGGGGAAGTGGAGGGATGAGCTATTACACTGCCTACAAGGGTTCAAAATCTGGTGCTCATGATTTACACCTACATGAATGTTTTCAGTGGTTATATCTAGATGTCAAGATCATGTTAACAAGCACAAGTTGGCTTCTATACAAGTCACATATTTCTCAAAGGAGTGTTTCTTGTGGACCTTTCGTCTCATATATCATAGGTACTTAATCTTCTGCTTTCTATCAATTTGGACGATAATATTTGGTATTTTATTTAAGTAATTGTAGTTCTATAAACTTGAAAGAATCACTATCTTCAACAAATGAGTATTAAATGGCTCTTTGGAATGCAGGAATTTCTCAGAAATCAGTTCAATTTCACATGAAAAAATGCAGTAAATTTTCCCTCTATTGCAAAGGAGGCCTAAAGGGGTATGCATGCCATTACCTTTTACATTTTTCGTTTTGCTTTCATAGTCATATCTTAAAATAAAATCCACTACTTCCAGCTTTGTTTTAAAAAGAATGGTGGAATATCTCTTTAATATACAATGATAAGTGGCACAAAAAGTAGTTGATGCATTTGTTCAATTTTTTACTGACACGGTCTCCATAGGTCATAGACATCCGTCTTAACACTATCAGTCTTTATCTAATTAACCATAACAGATAAGCACAATTCATGGTAAATGACAATCATGACAACATCCAAAAGGCTATAAAGCAAGGTGCATGGATAGCATTGAGTGCATAAACCATGCTTATTCTAGGAAGAGAGACAAAGAAATGACTGGGCTATACCCCTTTACAGCACAAAAGGATATCCAGTATAGTAGGATAAGCATTGTTGATGCATATAACATGTGTAAAACTAGTATCTTAGAAGCGTACAAGAAAACATTTTGCATACCTTTTGATGATGATTTCTTAGAACCAGAAAGTTGTTGGAGACTCTATCTATATCTAAGCAACTGAAATAGATATGAATGATGTATGGTAAATGACAAACTAACTACATCCAAAAAGTATAAAGCAAGGTGCATGGCTGCATAAACCATGCTTAATATTCTAGGAAGAGACGAAGAAATGACTAGAAGATACCCCTTTACAGCACGGATGGATATAAAGTAATGTGCATATCTAGCATTGGGTGTGCAATCCTGCATCAATGCGTTACGGAATGCGACAAGTCCTTTCTAAAAACGGTGGGAAAGTATCATATGAGGCTAAAATGAGAATAAGAAGCGTGCAAGAAATAGGTTAGCCAAATAAAACTTCCTTTTAGTGGTACTAAGCCCTTTGGTGAGCTATATAAACGAACCTACATGATGTTCATCCTCATCAATCACAAATAGAGCTTTCAGAGTTCTAGTTTAAGGCAGCAATAGAATTTTCAGAGTTTTAGTTTGAGGTACAATCTCTATCTCTTTATCTTACTATTTTCAATGTAGTTTGTATCCACAATATTTTTTATAGTTTGTACAATGAAAAGCATGTTAACTTGTAAAGCCTGCTCCTTCCCTTTGATAGTGAGTAACATATTGGTTCAACAAAATGTAAAATATTTAAAGAAGAACATTAATATTAAGTAATAACTTTATTGTTGTTTCATATGTAGGTATATTTATCAGGCTAATGAAGAAGATGGATCGTCCTCTTTCCATTTGTACATCACCAAGGATGCCTGTACCGGGCATACAAATTCAAATGATAGAAGAATTTTGGAGGAATAGAAAAGAAGAAATTGAGATGATTGAAGACTTTGGTGAGCATGCAATCCCCACGACCCGTTTGAAGAAGGTCATCGGTGCCAAGAAAGGCAACATGATGACATTTGACACGCCATCATTCTTGGCAAAGTCATGTGAGATCTTTGTGCAGGAAATCTCATTCCGTGCTTGGATGTGTGCTTCTTCTCACCATCGCTCCATCATATTAGACACGGACATAGCCGAGGCCATAGACACCACAGAGTCCTATAACTTTCTAAAAGATATTTTACATGCTTTTTGGGAGAAGCACAACGCTATTCCTAGCTCCAAGCCCACTAAGAAGCGTCATAGATCAACTAACCAATCATCCACATCACACCATTCTACTCTGAACCAAGGGTCACAGTTCCACCCACAGTTTGGTCAATATCCTCCTATTGTTCGTATCCCTCATCCTTCGCTGCTGACAAATGTTCATCCCATGGCATTGCCATTTCCATTTCCATTTCCATTGCAACAAGTAGCACCCCTCTTGACGTCAACAATAGTGACACCCACGCCCTTTGTGGCTCCTGCCGTGGTGCCACCTATCAACGACATGGCCACTAGCATGGAATTCTTTGGAAACGGTATTAACACCACCGTCCCAAGCAATTTTGTTGTGAGTAAGAACATTGTCGCTTCAGGTGTCATGAATCATCCGTTGGAAGTGCGTGCAGGAGCTACAAGCAACATTCCTAGTACTTCCTTCTACATGAACATGACCAGTCCTTTTGTTGTTGCCTATGATGTTGGTGACGCCAGTAATAGTAATATTGCCGCTGCTTCGGGACAACATATTGCAATGGAACAGGATCACATCCTACCGGATGAAGTTGCAGAAACTGCATCCATGATGCAAGCTTATGCTACCACCGATGCAATTGATGACATTGAAGCTCATCAGGAACAACGAATCGATCTTGATGGTGGTCAGCAGGAACAACATCAAGTGGATGGAACCTTAGATGTGGTAGTTGCTTCTACTAGTGCTACAAATGCAGGTGGGGATAACTACGATGTCAGCTGGGATGAGATTGTGATACCTGATGACTCTTTCATATCCACATTTTGGGAAGATATTTTGATGGAGGACAACCCAGCTGCGCCTTTGCCTGATTCTACTTCCTCTGCCGGCCTTCTCATTAGCAACACGCAAGACCTCGAGGGACCCCGTGATGGAGCTAATGTCTTTGCTGACCTATCTCCAACTCAACGACAAGCAGTGGCAGGCTCACCGAACACACCAGTTTAAACTGTAAAGGAGAAATATACAAGTATATTCTAGGACAACTTCATGAGCATTGTCATGCTTGCATCTGTAAATGTGACAGATAGATAGGCCTTGTGCCATGCTTGTATCTGCCTTATGTACATGCACGTTTTGTTTAATTTGAGTAACCATTTTGAAATGCATACTGTCTCTCATGATTACAAGTGAAGTCTTACCTCTGGTCGTATGATGTTGAAGGCAGAAGAAAACACCATTGTTTGAATGGAGATTGAATCGAGAATACCAAACTGCTTGTTGGTTCTGTCAGCATATCTTGCTCTGTCATGAGATTTGATCCACCGATGTTTGCCTTGAAGAACTGCTAATTGGTGGTTTTGTCCATCTCACAGGTTCCTTCGTACTCTCTAGGTCTAGTTTGTTGGACAGATGAGAAGATTCGAGCACGTACTGTGCTGTTCGGCCATTGGCAGCGTCAAGGCTATTTGTGCATCTCTGTTTTGGTCCAAGCAGCAGTAGGACTGGTGCTAATTTCTCTATCTGAATTCTGCATTTTATCAGTGTCTGGTCTATCAATCCACAGACCTCAGTTCACAAATAATTGGCAATTTTGACTTTTACTATTAATACTTTGACTAATAAGAGCTTTGAAACATTTCGAGCTCCTTTAGAATGGAGGTATTTTTTCTTGTTTTCTGCATTTTTTATGTGAAATTCTTGTATGATCCTGTGAAAATCCAGCGTTCCAAAGGAGCCCTTAGTTAAGTAAATTGTAAATAATAACACCATGAGATTTGTCACTACAAATACTGTAAGAATATACCTTTTATATCAACATTTACAAATGTTTATAGAAAAGCATTAAATTGTAAAGTTAAAGATAACAATACTAGAAAGATGGCACGGCATTTGCCGTGTCTTATTACCCTTATAACTACTACAATTTTTTTTTCTCGAATGCGTAGAAGATCTACGCATCATTTCATTAACAAGAGGATAAAAGTCCAAATACAACGAAAAGCGGGGTAAAAGCCCCCCACCCCATAGAGCACAAACACACACAAAAGAGCTACAACTAAAATAACATCTGGGATGACCGGATACGCCACCTGTAAAAACAAAAAAACCACTCAATACATTAACCCAAGGGAGGCAACGCCCAGGAGATCAGCTCCTGCAGTCGTGCTGCCCCTGCCTTGCCCATAGATCAGCTTCTAGCGCGACCTTCTACAGCACTACTGAAACATTTGATTGAACTCCATTGAACACATAGTCGTTCCGGTGCTTCCAGATTTCCCAAGCTACCAGAATAACCAACGTGTTAAAAACCCCTTCTACATTCTTTCGAAAAAGAATACCGAGCAGCACTCCACCAGCTTGAAAAACGACGGTCTGCAAGTTGTGGAACACAAGACATGACTCTAAGGCGTTGTAAAACTTCTGTCCAAATCTGTCTTAAAAAAAACACAAGATAGAAGCACATAGTGTATGGATTCTTCTTCCTGGTCACAGAAGAGGCAAGCTGCAGGATGTGGCATATTTCTCTTCGCAAGACAATCAGCTGTCCAGCACCGATTATTAGTGGCCAGCCATATGAAGAACTTAGAGCGTAAAGGGGCCCAAGATTTCCAAATACACTTCCAAGGTGCGAATCTGATTGCCCCCAAGAAAAAGGCATTATATACCGACTTGCTGGAATAGGAACCATTTTTCGACAACTTCCAGATGTGCCTATCCTCAGATAAGTCCCAAATCAGGATATACTCCACTAAAATCTGTACTGTGAGAGCTCTTTTAATATCCAAAACCCAGGTTCTGGCCTGCTCACTGTTCGCTGCTTGGCCGCCCTCTTAGGGACACTGTCAAAGAGATGTGGTGCAAGTTCTGAAATGGTTTTGCCATCCAGTCACCGATCAGTCCAAAACTTGGTTGATTGACCATTGCCCACCACAGAACAAATAGCCACATTGAACATGGCATGTGCATTGTGCGGAACATCAATGCAGAAGCCTTCCCAAGGTCGGGGTGCATTCGTTTTTTCCATCCATAGCCATCTCAAGCGAAGGGACCAACCCAACACTTCTAGGTTGTGAATGCCAAGTCCCCCATACTGTAACGGTCTTTGAACTTGGTTCCAAGAGACTAAACAACTGCCGCCATTAGCTGATTCACTACCTTTCCAAAGAAAACCTCTTCTTCTCTTGTCAATAGCCTTGATAGCCCATTTAGGCAGGTCTAGGACTGTCATGAGATAGATGGGCACAGCTGTGAGCACTGATTTCACAGTGATCAGCCTACCCGCTCGGTTCATAAGTGCAGCTTTCCAGCTTGGTAGATGATCAGCAACCTTATCTATCAGAGGTTGGATATCAGCTTTAGTCGGCTTTCGAACTGAAAGCGGAAGTCCCAGGTAACTGCAAGGGAACTTCACAATCTCACAAGGCAACAGCTCGGTGACTAATGCAAGATCGTCCTCCAAGCAATGAATTGGAGTTACAGAGCTCTTCGCAATATTGGTTTTAAGGCCAGAAGAGTGCCCAAACACCTGCAGCAACTGTTGAACAATCGACAGATCCCTAGCTGATGGCCTCAAGAAGAGAACAACGTCATCGGCATAAAAGGAAATGCGCTGTCTTGTTTGATGAACAGCCAGCGCCTGAAGGTGACCATCCCGAGATGCTTTGTCAACAAGAGAATTCAGCACATCCATCACCAAAATGAATAACATAGGGGAGAGGGGATCTCCCTGACGAAGCCCTCTGCGATGGTGAATGAAATTACCCGGTTGCCCATTAACTAGCACCCGAGTAGAAGTGGAGAGCAACAGACTTATAATGTTACATCATCGTCTCCCAAAGCCCAAATGCTGCAAGACTTCAAGAAGAAAGGGCCAAAAAACTGAGTCAAAAACCTTTGAAATATCCAACTTCATAAGAATGTGAGGTTCCTTCTGTCTATGCAAACTCTTGGCAATCTGCTGGACCAAAAGGAAGTTATCATGAATCTTCCTTCCTTTGATGAATGCACTCTGGTTAATACTAACCATTCCCGGCAGCAAAGGTGCTAACCGGTTAGCCATAATCTTGGTAACCAACTTGGCGAAGCTGTGTATGAGACTAATGGGACCATAGTCCTTTACTAGCACAATATCCTTTTTCTTCGGGAGGAGGGTGATGAAAGCAGTATTGAGCAGCCGAAACTTGTAGACAAACTACTACAATGATAATATGTATGAAAACTGTGAATTAAGTAGTATTAAATAGTTATTTCTTTGTACAATATGAGAGATGAAAGGAAAAAAAATATTAAGAGAAGCATCCTGTTCAAAGTAATCTCACGTCTTGTTGCTAGCAACCGAATGACTGCAGACTTTGATCTTTGTGCTGCTACTTTCATACGATGTGATGCTTCATGACCAGATTGGGATAGGCTTTTGTGCTCCTCGCATCTTCCTCCCTATCATATCATAAATAATAAAGCTAGCTTATTTTGTACGCACTGAGATTAATAGCCAGATGTGTGTATGGATTAATAGCTTCTTGAGCCAGTCTTTAGGTCATCTTTAACCCTCATCATTGAATAATGTATGATGCAATGCAGATTCATCTGGAATTGTTTGACACTTTCAAGATATACAGCATCGTCTTTCATATGAAAAGAAAATTGATAGTAATACTATCCTAAGCTACGTATGCTTATGCCCTGGATAAACAAAAGCTAGTTCAGGGGTGAGCATGTGCGAGAAGTCTGTGTAGCAGTGATGGTCCAGGGAGGTGTTTTGGAGAGTGATGGCCTGAGTGGAAGAAAAATTCAAGAAAATTGTAGTTAGCAAATCCTGAATAATTAATGGAATATGAACTTTGCTAGATATTAATGAAAAGATACTGAATAATTATTTGTTTGTAGCTCTTATCACATTATGCCAATTATAATGTGACGTCATGATGCCACAGAAAAATCAGAATAAGATAAGACTGTAAATTTCCATGTAGTTCCAAATCTAATCAGAGACGTACCTCAGCCAGCATGCACGCAAGAAATACCTAGTCATGAGCATCATAAGAATTAACCAAGATATCATTGTTGGTGACAAATAAGTACTTCTCAGTTTAGTTAAACAAACCTTCCTATATATAATTTCTTAATTAAATAAGCAGTGAGCAAACCACATTGCCGGTCATAGAATGAATGTTAATTTGAATGTTCAGTGACCCTGTTAAGACAGGAAGGCATTGTATAAGTGTAGGATAAGAATGAACTTAATAACACTCCAGGAAGGTGCTTGACCAAAATAAATAAATAAATAACAGTTCCCTAAGAATTTCAGAACAACAGCTACATTGACAAATCTAGATTGTCTTCATCTCCAGGTGTCCGATCAAGGAAGAGGAACAAACTAATCGATTCATGAAATTTATGAGTGTTATGTTCCTGAAGCGCGCAAACATGGGAGGGCCCGGCCATTCACCAGATGGGGCGAGGGGAATGGACTTCTCACTCTTGCCTGCGCTGAAAGAACAAAGAACATACAGAGAACATGCATCAAACCAAATTACCTTCTTATTATAGAGCCGTTATACATACCTCTTGCAACAATAAAGTCCTCAGTGGGGCTGATGGTCCTCGAACTCCAACAAGATTACTTCTGAGCTATCTACTTCACTGGGCAGAGCAACTGGTTGGTACAGAGGAAAAGTAGAAAAACTCAGCTAAGAATAATCAAAAACAAATTCTTTTACGGTATGTCCCTGACGGTATTTGTAAAAATCACACAAACTCTTACTCTTCACAGAATAAAGTCCTAGCATGATGCTTTGAAATGTTCAAGGATATACTTCTTCCAATAGAGCCTTGGGAACATTAAGATCCATCAGACTTATACTAAAGCCATCCAGGAGTAAAACTTCTATCAATGACAGTTATACGTTAAGAAATTGGAGTCTCTCATAGAGCCTTTCTCGTAGAGAATGCATAACACCAAATCAAGAATGATTCTTTGTCAAGATTAGGAAATGATGCTGCAATGCTAAGTTGTGCAGAAAGACCATCTAGCTTACCTGTAAGCAACTCCAAAAGTGTAATTGACAGCAGCCTGTTTAGTAACAGACTGACAAGCAGTCTGTTCAGTAAGAGATTAAAGATTCAGTTATGTTAGTGATCTGTATCTAACCATTAAGGGCCACTCATTTTACAACTAACAGGTACTTCCTGATTCAGTTATAGCCTTATATAGCTTTATTTGTATTTCGGACTGCACACAGGAGAACCATTTCTTCATGCTGAAAACGCTTTTAATTGTGTGGTTTTCCCTTGTATTGTTATTCTATTGAAGGATCTGATTGTCGTTGTAGTAGTATAAGCTCTTACCACAGCGATTGGCATAAGAAGAGCAGTAGGAAAGGTGCGTAGTTGATTTGTTGGTTCTGTTTTCTTCAGTGCGGGAGCTTTATACAATCATGCCCAGCTCTGCAAGGTGTATTATTTGCTATGCATTTTCGTGACTACATGTGCCCTGTTTGTCATTTTGTTATACCCTTTTTTTTTGGACAATAGTTCTAAACCGACAATTATTGGCGTGTCGTGATGGGCTACCTAAGAAAATAACGATGAATACGTGTAAGGGATCTATAAAACGGGACAGAAGCGGCAGCATAGGGCCACAGAATGGAAAGCTCAAGCTCTTTCCATTACCAATGCAATTCTTACTTGTTCATTTTTCTTTGTACCATTGCTCATGTGATGTTTGCATCTTTGACCTACATGTTGTGATTTTTCCGAGTTAGTCATACAAGTTACAATTTCAAGCTGATGGCTACCTCATCAGAGACAAGGGAAAGTAAGTACTAGCCATCACTAATTTGATATTTCAGTATTTCTTTTTATATCTCTACCAAGATTTATTTAGTACTCCGTAAGATCATGTAGGGAGAATGATGCAATGGTGGCGAAGTGGAGGGATGAGCTGTTACACTGCCTACCAGGGTTCAAAATCTGGTGCTCATGATTTACAACTTCGCGAATGTTTTCAGTGGTTATATCTAGAAGTCAAGATTGTGCTAACAAGAACAAGTTGGCTTATATACAAGTCACATATTTCTCAAAGGAGTATTTCTTGTGGACCTTTCATCTCATATATCATAGGTACTTAATCTCTAGTTTTTTATCAATTTGGTCAATAATATTTGTTACTTTATTTAAGTAACTGTAGTTCTATAAACTTGAAAGCATCACTATCTTCAACAAATGAATATTAAATGGCTTTTTGGAACGCAGGAATTTCTCAGGAGCCAGTTCAATTTTACAGGAAAAATGCAGAAAATTTTCTCTCCATTGCAATGGAGGCCTAAAGGGGTATGCATGCCTTTACCCCTTTTTTTTGTTTTGCATTCATAGTCATATCTTAAAATAAATCTACTACTTCCAGCTTCGTTTTAAAAAGAATAATGAAATATCTCTTTAATATACAATGATAAGTGGCATAAAAAGTAGTTGATACATTTGTTCAGTTTTTTATTGACACGTTCTCCATAATGCATAGACATCCATCATAATAGTGCCAACTTAGAAAAGGTAGTATATGATAGACGCACACACATCATCCTTATCTAAGCAACCATAATAGATAAGTATGATGTAGACAAATCACAAACCAACTACAGGCTAATCAAGGTGCATGGATAACATGGAGCTCCCAATCCATGCTTAATCTAGGAAGAGACAAAATGACTAGAAGATGCCCCTTTACGGCACAAATATACCTCCACTACAACAGTGCAAATCATGGAAGATGACTTTTGTAAATTAAAATAGGCCTTACATAGGACAATCACTATATATGCATTCCATTCAGTGGCCACATCTTAACACTATCTTTATCTAATAAACCATAATAGATAAGAAAAATTCATGGTAAATGACAATCATGACAACATCGAAAAGGCTTTACAGCAAGGTGCATGGATAGCACTGAGTGCATAAACCATGCTTATTCTTCCTGACAAGGAAATGACTGGACAATACCCCTTTACAGCACAAATGGATATCCACTATAGTAGGATAAGCATTGTTGATGCATATAATATGTGTAAAACTAGTAACTTAGAAGCGTACAAGGAAACATTTTGCATACCTTTTGATGATGACTTATTAGAATCAGAAAGTTGTTGGACACTCTATATATATCTAAGCAACTGAAATAGATACGAATGGTGTATGATAAATGACAAACTGACTACATCCAAAAGATATAAAGCAAAGTGCATGGATAGCATTGAGTGCACAAACCATGCTTAATATTCTAGGAAGAGACGAAGAAAAGACTGGAAGATACCCCTTTACAACGCAGATGGATATAAAGCAATGTGCATGTCTAGCATTAGATGTGCAATTCTGCATCAATGCGTTAAGGAATGAGGCAAGTCCTTTCTAAAACGGTGGGAAAGTATCATATGAGGCTAAAATGAGAATAAGAAGCGTGCAAGAAATAGGTTAGCCAAATAAAACTTCTTCCTTTCTTTTATTGGTACTGAGCCCTTTGGTGAGCTATATAAACGAACCTACATGATGTTCATCCTCATCAGTCACAAATAGAGCTTTCAGAGTTCTAGTTTAAGGCAGCAATAGAATTTTCAGAGTTTTAGTTTGAGTTACAATATCTCTTTATCTTACTTTTTTGCAATGCAGTTTGTATCCACAATATATATTTTTATAGTTTGTACAATGAAGAGCGCATGTTAACTTGTAAAGTCCGCTCCTTCCCTTTGATAATGATGTAACATGTTGGTTCAACAAAAACACAAAATATTTGAACAAATACATTAATATTAAGCAACACCTTTATTGTTGTTTCATATGTAGGTATATTTATCAGGCTAATGAAGAAGATGAATCGTCCTCTTTCCATTTGTACATCACCAAGGATGTCTATACCAGGCATACAAATTCAAATGATAGAAGAATTTTGGAGGAATAGAAAAGAAGAAATTGAGATGATTGAAGACTTTGGTGAGCGTGCAATCCCCACGACCCGTCTGAAGAAGGTCATCGGTGCCGAGAAAGGCAACATGATGACATTTGACACGCCATCATTCTTGGCAAAGTCATGTGAGATCTTTGTGCAGGAAATCATTCCGTGCTTGGATGTATGCTTCTTCTCATCATCGCTCCATCATATTAGACACGGACATAGCCGAGGCCATAGCCACCACAGAGTCCTATAACTTTCTAAAAGATATTTTACATGTTTTTTGAGAGAAGCACAACGCTATTCCTAGCTCCAAGCCCACTAAGAAGCGTCATAGATCCACTAACCAATCATCCACATCACACCATTCTACTCTGAACCAAGGGTCACAGTTCCACCCACGGTTTGGTCAATATCCTCCTATTG
Source organism: Zoysia matrella (assembly GCA_001602295.1). Classification (NCBI taxonomy): domain Eukaryota; kingdom Viridiplantae; phylum Streptophyta; class Magnoliopsida; order Poales; family Poaceae; genus Zoysia; species Zoysia matrella. Next base: position 73,253 of record BCLG01001885.1, read on the forward strand.
TTCTTATCCCTCATCCTTTGCTGTCGACAAATGTTCATCCCATGGCATTGCCATTTTCATTTCCATTTGCACTGCAACAAATAGTATCCCCCCCTTGATGTCAACAATAGTGACACCCACGCCACTTATCAACTACATGGCCACTAGCACGCGGTTCTTTGAACACCGTTCCAAGCAGTTTTGTTCTGAGTAACAACATTGTTGCTTCAGATGTCACGACTCATCCATCGGAAGTGCGTGCAGGAGCTACCAACAACATCCCTAGTACTTCCTTCTACATGAACATGACCAATGGTTCTGCTCTTGTCTCTGATGTTGGTGATGCCACTAATAGTCACATTCCTGTTGCTTCGGGACAAAATATGGCAATGGAACACGATGATATCCCACCACAGGAAGTTGCAGAAACTGCATCCATGATGCAAGCTTATGCTACCACCGACGCAATTGATAACATTGAAGCTCATCAGGGACAACAAATCGATCTTGATGGTGATCAGCAGGAACAACATCAAGTGGATGGAACCTTAGATGTGGTAGTTGCTTCTGCTGGTGCTACTAATGCACGTGGGGATAACTACGATGTCAGCTGGGATGAGATTGTGATACCCGATGACTCTTTCATGTTAGCGTTTTAGAAAGATATTTGCGCACTAAAGATTAGGTTTTAAATTATTGACATCGTTGACTTCTAACATCAACTTTGACCATTTGTTTTATTCAAATAATTTTATTCCAATGTGTAAAATTACTGAGTACAATTTAAATATCACTAATGATAAAGTAAATAATAACAAAAAGTTTACACATTTGAATAAATTTTTTAAATAAGATGAATGGTCAAAGTTGATATAAGAAGTCAATATTTTAAAATCTGTGGAAGTGCTTTTGAAGTTTTAAAAAAAATCATACTGCACTTTTTACATATTACAAATCATTTTTCAAAAAATCAAAATTATTCTTATTGCAACTGCAAAATTAGTTAGAGTTTGACCCAGCATTGAATTTGATTTTTTTTCAATGTCCTTGACTCATAAAAAAAGGTAAAAATAGTACAAATCGGCCCATCAAAAGATCGGCCTGGTGGTGGGTTAGTGGTCCAAGGTCGTTTTATTACCGTCATAAGCGGAGTCTAATCGGACCCGCTGTGAAAGCCAGTGCATGAGTTTACCAGTTGTGATCTTTTTTCTTTTAAGATAATTACTTGTGTGAATCTGTTTTGAATGCTAATAGCTAATTTAACCTCTTTTTTTCAACTTTGCATACGTGACCCTGCTTTTGGTCTCTGAATAGCCAAATTTGACCTAAAATTTTGCTTATTTGACTGTTTTCAGCAAAGGGAAGTCAAATTGGCTATTTAGATGATAAAAATAAGGTCAAATAAGCGAAGTTAAAAAAATAAAGTAAATTGGCTATTAGCCTTCGGAAGAGGGCCAAAAAAGTAAATGTCCCATTTCTTTTTGTTCACATCCCACTGCAGCACTGCTGGGTCACCGATATAGGTGGGCATTTGGATCGTGCCAAATGGGCCGAATTGAGGCCCGCTCATTTTGGCACGGCCTAAGCACGGCACGGCCTGGTCGACACCGTGCCTGAGCCCGTACAGCGGGCCGTGCCTGGGCCGAAGGTCCAGCACAGTGAAAAGCACGGCACGGCCCATTTAACATTATATATTAAATATATTTATGTTTTGCACTATAACAAACGAACAAGCATAGTGCACTAGTAAGTGCGGTCGTTTCTATAGCGCAGGTCATGAGTTCGAACCTCTCCAGCGGCTATTTTTGCCACATTTTCGAGTATGTGGGCCAAATTCCTCGTGGGCCAACGTGCTGGCACGGCCCGTTTCGACACGGTTACTACAATCGGGCCGTGCTGTGGGCCAACAGCACAACCCGTTGCGTGCTTAGGCACGGCCCGTCGTGCCTTGGTGGGCCGTGCCCGTAGCCGGGCCGGGCCGCCTGAATAGCCAGGACTAGTCACCGACGCCGTGTTGTTCGTCCGGGAGCTGAAAAGAAAGTGAGCTTAGCAAATGTTGTGCCTTATTTCCCTACATTATTTGGGTCAACTGTTGGGCTTTTCGGCCATGTTTGGGCCAACTATTGGGCCTTTGAAGCCTGATCTGCTCATCGATGTAGCGCGCCGGCCGGCAACCCTAGCCCTGACTCAATAAATACGGGAGCAACCCTGCCTCCGTCAACAGCTCGACGCCGCCGCCGGAAGCCTCATCCCTTCTCTGCTGATGGTTCGATTCGATTTCGGGGAGCTCTGCTCTGCTTCTCCCTGGTCGTTTCTTTTTGTGCAAATTCGCCCGTGTTGATTCGATTTGTTGTTTTGTTGTTCTGTTTTCCTGCGGATCGATCGATCGTTCTCCGATGATGATGAAAAAAATACTTTCGTTCTTCTGAAGTTCGCGGTGTGGAAGAACATTTTTGGAGACCTGAACTGAGGAGCAGCCTAGTCGATCTGTCCTTTTTATTTTTATTTTTCTGTTACGAATTCTTGCCCCTCCCTGCATCTTCAATCTTGGTGAAATAGGAGATCCCGGTGAAGACCTGTGATGTTAAAGTAGTGGCCTGATTCACACCTTTGATGAGTCGTTCTAATCACGCCGAGGGATCCGGGTAACCAATCTTTCGAACCTCAGATGCTTTCTTCGCTCCCGATGACTGCGCATGATCTAAGTTTCAGCCTTGTCTGAAGAACTATCACTGTTGATAACGCTTCATTTCCATGTTCTGAGGGTGCGGATCTGGTTTCCTTCTGTTAAATTTGTGATGATTTTGAATTCTTGCTGACTTATTTTAGTAGCCTCTTGTGACGATCAAAATGAAAACTTTCGTTCTGCTGATGCGCTTTCTCATGGCGCCGTGCGGAAACAATCTGGAGACCTGAACTGAAGAGATGTAGTAAAAAAATCTTGGATCTAGAAAAAAAATGGATTAGATTTTTATGATGTTGCTTCACGACTGGAAGAGTGGCCTGATTATTTGATTTTTTTTGTCACTCTGTAGAGGGAAGCATAGATTGAACTTGAAGCCAGAATTAAACAGCATGATGCTTGTTTCACTGCATCCGTGTTACCTGTCTCCTGGCACATCGGATTGATAATGTTTGAAACATTGTGCTTTCCTTTTTCTTTTTCTTTTCTTTTTTTGCAACGCTATGTTTGATAATTACCTGTCTCCTGTCTACGAAATGCTCAGTCTAATGGCATATCTCCAATTGCAAAAAATTATAGTGGCATGCATCAAATTTATTGTAACTAATACTACACTGAATTAAATAGAAGTAACTACGCGAGGATAACAACAGTGTAATTATGGGAATGGAACAATTTACCAAAACTGCCGATTTAGTTTCGATATTGATGAAATGGCCAATTAAACTCAGAACTGCAACGGGTAATAAGATTGACAAGACAGTTACAAGTACGATCAACAAGTCAGTCAATAACGTTTTCAATCCGCTCATTTGCCTGCCCGTTTGCCATTAGCAATTGAACTGCAAGCTATGATCTGGCCAAAAAAAATTCAATGCTGAAGTCAAAATTCAGAACATTCAGAGTTTTGAATTTCAGAGTTTTGTATAGGGATGTAAGTGGGTACAGGGATCGAAATTAATTTAAATTTGATATGGGTTGTATGTATGTCTTCTTTCATCTCTAGTTTTGTGACGCCCATTTTTGTAACTGCACAAATGAAATTAAATTAGTCTCTGCAACTGCACAAATCCTGTGGAATAACGTAGCCCGCAGTTTCGTTTCAGTAAGTTTACATCTGTCCAGAGTCCACTATGATTATTCGGGGATCAAGCAAAACACATATAATGTGGGCATATTCAGGGATCAGTATCATCTAACTAATGATCAGTGATAAGAAGTTTGTTTGATCTCTATTGTTACACAAATTCCCGCGTTGCAAAGGAGGCCATACAGGTTAACTTTTCCAGCATCTCAAAAGAATTCTTCAGGGGTTATGAATGAAGAATCTATGCAGTAGCTTATAGTCAAACACCAGTATACCCTGAAAGTTTTGCGATGTAAATCTGAAATCTTAGCTGAGGCTCAAATTAAATGCAAGTAATTTGTCAGATAAAGTTAATACATTGATCACTGCCTCAATGGAGCTCAGCTTATGAAAACATGTTTAAAGCCATAAATCCTTTAAGGCACCGTTTGAAACAAAAGAATGAAAAATAGAGTATCAAGGAAAAAAAAACAAAGAAAACATAGGAATTGAAAATATGGTAAAACTATAGGAATCAGAAAACAAAGGAATAGAAAATCTTGGACGTTTGGAAAGTAGGAATAAAAAAACAGGAAGAAAAGTATTAACAAGTCGAGTGAATGGATTAATTTGCTCAAATACTGCTGTTGTTTGCATCGTACAGGATCGGCCACTTTTCTCTTATCTACTTCGTTCTTCTTCCTCTTCACGCTGCTCTCTCCTTCTCTATGCAAACTCTCGCTCTCCTCTCTCTATAATCTCTATTCCAGCCAACTCCTCTCCCTGCGGAGAGTGCTCACCGTTGTACATGCTATCGACCCTGCCTCTTCAGCGCCATTGGTGAGAGGAGGTCGCCACCATGCGGGGCGTAATTGCCGCGGCCAGCGAGGGCCCCGTCCAGATGTGCAAGCGAGCACCCGTCCAGATGTGCGAGGACCCCGTCCAGATGTGCCAGCGAGCACCCCTCCAGATGTGCGAGGACCCCGTCCAGATGTGCAAACAAGCAGCGCTAAGTGCGAGCGTCACCGATTCCCTTGAATCAGACCTCATTTTCTAGTTCCTGCGTTTTGTGAAGCAAAGGAAATCTTTCCAGAGGAATGAAAAACTCAATTCCTTCGTTTCAAACGGCATATGAGGTCAGCATTCCTATGGAATGGATTTCTTTGAATTTTCCTTTGAAAATACTTCAATCCAAACGGGCCCTAAGTAAATTGTTCAACAAAATTCTGTAGGTAAATTGATCACAGATCACAGAAATAGACACATTTATGACAAGCAACTAGCTCCTGTCGTTCAGATGAACATATTTGGTTAGCATTATCTGACAGTGAGTATAATACGCACAACTTAAAAAAAACAACAGCTGCTTAAATCCCACTGAACTCATCACCAGGTTCAGCTCTTTGTGCTCTTCCTGAGATGGCTGTCAAAGTGGAACGATGGCAATCAACAGATCGAAATCAAGTTGGTATTGTTTGTACAGCTTCTTGATTTCTGTTACAAGCCTTCACAAACAACAGAAATTGAGCACTATCTATCTGAAAACAATGCCTGTTCTTTCCATAATCTGTACAATAGATATTCTGTACACGTGTTTGATGCTACAATAAGTCCAGCTGGTCGTCAGTGTTCTCCTTTGCAAGATTATCAATCAACTGCTCTATTGTCTTGATGTACTTGGGCATGTAATGTTCTCTTATCATGGATCTGGCCAGACGAATCTTACTGTACAAGTGTCTAGGTGTCTCATACAATGTGACAACCTCCTCTGGAGTGGCTTGCCCACTTGTGTTTGGCTCTGCTGCTGGCAATCCAACCATGTGTAATATTCTTCCAGGGGGAAATAACTGGTGGGACTCTGACGATGACGGTACCTGATTTTCATCAGTCAAGGAGTCTAGAAACTCTATGGTCTCCTTTTCTTCTGTGCCTTTCAAGGCTGATTCCCTTTCCTCCCCACCGACATCCTCGCTATCTGATTCTTGAAGTCTTAGATCTCCAAAAGCCTCCGAGACTAGTTCAAAAGCATCTGCTTCGATAATTGTTTCAATTTTTCCATCAGCATCAGTTTGAATTTTCATGTCCTGAGTTTGTTTTGAAGATTCAACATCTTGTTTCCGAGTAGCAACACAAGACCAGCAAACAAGTGTAGAGCGCTTCTTTACTGCAGCTCGATTGCTTGCTGAAGACTCCCTCCCAGCCTGCAAAAACTTGAGGAATCAACTCGGTCGCTATGCATCATTGAAGTCCTCGGTTGAAGAACTGTGGTTTTAATAATAAAATTATCTATACAATTATACCTTAGAACTGTGAGATTGCAGCATATCAGCATCGACAACCTTAGATCTTGGATTAGATACGAAGGGCACATGGGATCTGATGAAGCTCACAGAACGGTTTATGAAGCCTAAGAATCTAGTCTGCTGAATTTGATCACGAAGGTCACGTACCCAAGACGATGCCATAACCTGCAAGATCATAACTGTAACAGTAAACATATGATGTGTGTATAAGTTATCAATATAAACTATAAAGTTCTGGTTCTGCTCTGATCAGCATACATAAATATCAGTATAATTGAAATTATGATGGCAAAGAGGTACCTCTGTGCGAAGCTTCATGGCTGAAGCTCTTCCCAAAGATGGTACTACATCATTTCTATTGACAATAGTGGTAACAAAGTCTTTGCTGGACTCAGCCAAGTCCCATGTCATGCAAGCAGCTGAATAGAAACAACGGGAACCGTAAACAACACATCATGTGTTCGTACATATCGTTGATAATAAATGAAACCAATTCAAGAAGATTTATGATGTATTTTTTGGGGAGAATAGATTCATGATGGATCTGAGCACGACGCCAATAGTGAACCTAATTCCTTTTTTCTTTTGGTGAATGAAGTGAAACTAGTTTCTAAACACCTGTCATCAAAAGATACCATGATGCAAGGCAACAAGACTTTTTTTTTGAGGGAACAACACTAATTTTTAGCAAGGGACTATATCACGGATAGAAATTCAATGGTTTTTCTTAACATATAGGTTTAGAAGCAAAATATAACTCATTGAGGCATAAGGCATTTGTTCAGTAAGACTTGTTCTGTGGTACCTGGTCCAAATGCAAGGCAGGTGGATGAGGATAGCTTCTCATTCTCACGTAGGATGTATGTCAGTAATGCAGCAACCGCAGCTCCCATTGAATGCCCAATGATCTAAATTGAAAAGGCACCGATATTTGAGTCAGTAAAGCGCACGAGTCTTGCCTCTTATAACAGTTTGAATAACTTCTATTAGGTTGCATAACGGCGCCAACCTATTCTATAACTTCAAATAACTTCTATTAGGTTGCCATAAAAGAAAAGATATTTGGATGACAGGACACTTCAAAGATTTTTGCTTTTGCTTTAAGCCAAGAAATCTGGTTTCATTCTGCTATACAATTTGCACCACCACTTGATTAAGAAATTAGAATAAGTTGATTTTTGTTTAGTCCATGGGCTCGTAAACGCATCTATCGCGACTTACATGACAAGTACCGAAGTAAACAAAGAATGTAGTTTACTCCATAATTTTTACTCTGCATCCCAATTCCAAGGAGAACTGAAGTAAAAACTATAATAACTCGCATAGTTGGGGAAATAGTCAAGGGCTACCAGTATTAACTGTTTAAGTGCAGATATAGTTTACACTTTACACACCACAATATAAGCTGCAGATTTTCGTAGAAACAGAGAAATTACCTTAATCCCGTAGTCTGGGAATTCCTCGACAGCTTTGCTTAGGCAAGGGATGGCCTGGTTTGCAATCCATCGAGCTGCTACAACCATCCCACAGTGTGCATGCCCTAGCACTATGTTGGATACACGACCTTCTTGCATTACAACATGGTGAAATGGAACCTCTGCACCAGTTGCTGCTGTCAGTCGTTCCCTAACACTGATGGCGCCCCGAATGAAGAGGAGAAAGCATTTGGTGTTTCCATCACGAACAATTGTAAAAGAAGGCTTCAG
>BCLG01001886.1:14186-33507 GCA_001602295.1 Zoysia matrella
TTTATATTATTATGGTAAATTTTATATGTAGTACATATGTATATTTTATGAGATTATTATGTTTTAGCAGTCAATCATCAGGACATCAAGTACTATCTATGATGGAGGACTAGAGCGACGGAGATGAACTATGCATTCATGCTAAGATACTAATTTATATTATTAAATATAATATATAAAGTTAATCATACATTTATTGCTTACATTATTATTATATTGCGTGTGTATAGAATGGTATAACACTTCGGAGAGAATTCTTGGTTTAATTGTTAGCATCTAATTTAAATGAGGTAAGAAGGTTTCTGTCAGAAAATATCCGAGACTATCTTTCTCGTATAATGGGAAATCAAATTCGTTGATGACATTTACGCTTTAATGATTCATTTTGTTTTAACTATATCGTATCGAACTTATGTCATGTTATATTTATTTATCGTAAGAAAATATATATCACGTTACCTTTATGTATCGAATGTAGATTGCGTCACATTGCCTTGCCTGTAACGTGGCACGGACACATGAACTAATTCCAATAAAACCATGCAAGTAAACTCAACTGTAGGATCAGAGGACGAATTTGGTCCAAATTGGAAGCCCACGAAACCAAAATTAACCAAAAAATAATAAATGGGCCGTGGGCCGCTTGAGTCGAAACATGCATTGCTCTTGTTGCTGCTGCATTATCTGCAACAGTGAATTCTGGAGTGCAAAGATAACTTATAAATTCAACTTTGAATATTCGTCTTATTAAAAAAATTTGATAAATTTCATATATTTTGATATAATTTGATTTATTATTAGAGTTATTTGAATCACAATTTAAAATTTTACACATTTGAGAAATTTTTTTAATAAGACAGATGATCAAAGTTGATTGTAAAAGTCAACAGTGACGTCATTTTAAAAATGCAGAAAGTACATTGCACGTGTTGAGAGAAAAAAAAATGCATGGGCTCGAATACAATAAAATTATACTCTCTTCGTTATTAAATTGATATCGCCGTTCATTTTTAATTTCAACTTTGATAATTCGTCTTATTAAAAAAATTGACAAAAATTATATCCTTTGTTATAATTTAATTAATCAATAGAGTTATTTGAATGACAACTTAAAACTTTACATTTTTGAACTAATTTTTTAAATAAGATGAAAAGTCAAAGTTGAGATTAAAAGTCAACGACGACATCTATTAAAAAACGGAGCGTGTACATGGAACTAAAGAAACTGCGTCGACATGCATAACTACTCATAATATATGTATCTAAAAAAATGTAATATGCATATTATACGGTCTCTGTTTGTCACATCTTATTTTCAACTTATTCACAGAAAAAGCAGAAGCTGTATCAAACATCAAACTTATTTTACAGCTTATTAGTTCAGCCGCTTCTTAGAATAAACTAAACAACAGCTTATTTTTCTGCTGCTTTTCACCATATATAAAAATAAACTGTTTTTTTAATAAGTTCCAACTGTGCTAAATAGGGTCATAAGTTGTTCTGCTCCAACACATCAGCTTTTCGCTCAATTGTTGATGTGACACCTAAGAAATTAGCAATAGGATACAATGGGTTGAAAGTCACCTTACGGCCCTGTTTGGCACAGCTGAAACTTAAAAATAAGATAGCTTATTTTTAGTTGCTCAGATAAGCTGCTACCAAAATAAGCTGCTGTTAAAATAAGTTGACTGTTTGGCAACCAGTTTTTTTACTGTGTTATTTCTGCTAAGTTTTGTTGGTTGGTGAGAAATGACTCAAACACCCTTGAGTTTTAAGGGATATTTTGAACATCAGTGTTTCATTGACACATTGATAATGTGATTAATAAATATTCATATAGGGTACAAATTGAAGTTTTGCCATTTTAAGGCACAAAATACATAAAGTCACAAAATAGAGTACATCACTATCACTAATATCCCGCTAAAGCTGCCGCAATAGCATCACGCACATCCCTCATCTCTCTTTCATCCATGTCATTGGAGTTTGGTCCAATGTCACCATCAACATATGTCTCATCCAACATATTATCAAAATCCACATCTGGTAAGTTACTGTCTCTAATAAAATTATGCAAAGCCATGCAAGCAAGTATGATTTTCTTTTGTTTCTCCATTGGATAGCTTGGCACGTTAAGGAGAATGCGCCATTTCATTTTAAGAACACCAAATGCACGCTCAATGACATTTCGAAGAGATGAATGAGCATGATTAAAGATCTCCTTTAATCCAATCGGTTGACTACCATTATTGAATTCTGAAATGTGATACCTTTGACCTTTATAAGGCGCTAAGTAACCCTTTCTGTTTGGATAACCTAAGTCAACAAGATAGAATTTTCCTACAAAGATCAAATGCAAATATGAGCATGTTTTTTATTGTTATAGCAGTCACTATTGAGTATGGAAAAAGTAAGTGAAAACACACCTTCTGGTGGATGTGGAAACTTTTCCTTGAACTTCATCAAAGTATCTCTCCATATGCGTGTGTCATGAGCTGATCCAGGCCATCCAGCCACCACAAATGTAAATCTCATATCGAAGTCACAAACAGCTATAACATTTTGACTACAATATCCATGCCGATTAATATGCACAACCTGCTCCGATAGCAGCACAGTGACTGGAATATGTGTGCCATCTATAGCGCCGATACAATTTTTGAAATGAGGCCAAGATCTATGCTCCTGAAGCTTGCTATGCACTACAGCAAAGGTAGGATCTTTTGGTTTGATATTATGAGCAGCCAACTGAGTTACACAGTCTAAAACTTCAGCAAACTTTCTACTGATAGTTTCCTTAGAATGTGAAAAAATGTGCTTGGCCTGTATAACTGACTGAGGTGCATCACACATCCACAAAAACAGCCCCACTGCTTCTAAGGAACACATCTCATTCGATGATTTTAACCCATAATCATTGACCAACAAGTCATGCAAGTTGTAGAACACTGATCTCCTCATTCGGAACATAAAAATCATCTGAATCTCTAAGTTGCTTCTGAACCCACTAAATTCCAGTCTCATATGGTACTTTTCTTGACTTCTTAGTAGATGAAGCACTGTAATCTAGCATTGCATAAGCTGAAAGTACAGCTGCTTCATAAAGCCAGTCGTCATCTTCGTCTTCTGTCATTTGGCTCATCAGCTCATCAACACTTGAGTCACTTGAGCTTAAAGCCATCTGTGAGCAGTGAACAAAGAAATTCAACATGACCACAGATTGTACATGAGCAATAAGACCATTCAAATATATTATACATGAGCAATAGTACCAGGTTCAACACAGTAGAACACACAGGTTCAAAATTTAGAAACTTGTCCACAAAACGATAAAAATTAAATAAGGATACATGAGCAAAGCTACTGTTATCTAATGTTTCTTCCTCTCCTCCCACGTCCTCCTTAGCCATGCAAGCTTTCCTCCTGGAGTCTTCAGTGTAGAAAACACATCACGATACTCTTTCTTGATGAGCAGCTGTATGGCATAGAAATGTTCATCACTCCCTTCTTCTGCCCCCGCTGCAATAACATAATCCAACATCTCAGTTATCTCTTGCCTAACAACATCATGAGGAGTAGATGTTGCTGAATGTTTGCTGGAACTAGCTTTTTCCACAAATGTGTCCACAAGTCGTTTGAATTGCATATCCCTGAAATTCCTTTTAGGTTTATTTGGTGGCGATACTTACATAGCCCTTTTGTTTGTTTGCCTGTTAACAATAGGTGTGGCAGCAGGGCTGGCATCTCCAGCAACTTCACCACTAACATTGTGGGCCACATCATCTGCCCCTGCCACCATTGCGGACTCATTGGTGCATGTTGCACCACTGAACATAACCTCTAGATCATCTTCATTTTCTAGTGGTGCAAATCTAAACTTCTAACATCCTGGAATAGCCTACAAAACAAAGGATTTTCAGCACACCACAATGTAAGTAATATGGATGCCACGTTATTAGAAAAAACTGATTGCATACCGCAATTTTTTCTGCCCACCAGGTAGCATCAGCAGCAATAGTGCCACTTCTAGGATCTCTTCCCAAACCTGAGGCTTGAAGATTCAATGTCTTCCATGTTGTGTAATCAGCTTTCAAAGTATCCCACCTATTTTTTAGTTGAGTACGGGTATAATCCCTGCCTGTGCGTTCATTGAACTGAGCCACAAGGTTAGCATAACCAAGCAACCATTTGGTCTATTATTTGCAATCACTTGTTGCACACAAATCTCATTGAAAATATTGGCTGCATTGGCATCCCACTTAGCACTGGGTTTCTGACTTTTTCTGTTGTCTCCGTCTATATAGACGACACATCACATTATTTATATAATAGATTCGTTCATCCATTTCTATTTTTTTTTACAAATTCATAATCCAATACAGCCACAAAAAATGACAAGATGAATCCCACAAAATGACGTGCAGAAGGATACCTATGGAGCTTGGTCTGCAGCGATGGGCGGCTCTTCAATGGTGGAGGAGATCTGGTGCAGGGGCTCGCCGCAGGGGGCTCAACCGGTGGCGAGAGACTCCAGATCTGACACAGGTCGACGTGGCAGCTCCAGATCCGGTGCGTGACGGTGAGGCTGCTCCAGATCCTGTGCGCGACGGGAGGGGCACGAGCTCCGGCGACGGCAGTGAGGTCGAGTTCCAGTGGGGGCTCAAACCCTAGTTCACCTCTCCATCGTCTCTCTCTGCTCTCTCTCCTTTTCCATCGGCTGGAGGCAGAAAATGGGGGTCGGGGTGGCCTATGGAGCTGAGGACTCAGCCTTTTATTCGATGGCAGGAGGCGAGTAAATAACTGGAACTTGGGGGGCACTTGTGTTTTCTGTGGCCGCGCGCACCCGAAAAAAGCTGGTCGCAAGCCACTGATTTCGGCCGTGGCCTCGCAGTGGAAATGGCCGAAGCGCGGGAGAAAAAAGCAGTACAAAAGTTTGCTGTTTGAGAAAACAATCTACTTATTTTTGTTGAAAAGCTGAAAATAAGCCACCCCAAACAGAGCCTACATCCAGTGTAGAACATACTGATGCATAACTTTCATTGCTTCAAAGAATTATTCATAAATATATTGCCATTCTAGTAAGCACGAAAGCAGTTTATTTCATTTCATTTGTTAATCAAATATCCCAGTTTTGACTTTTGCCTAACCCACCAGCGCTTTTTATACGTCCTGAATAATTCCATTGCTCTCTGTTCACGTCGACCACTTTTTTTTTCCTGTACTGAACAATTTCATGAATTATACACTGTGCTCATGCTAGGCCCACGCAATCAACTAGCTTGCCGGAGACTGGGTTATGCTGCCGATCATGCTCAGCGCGATGCAAGGTTGGTCGGCAGGCACCTGCATATTAGATATATGCAAGCAAAAAAGCAAGTCAGCACCGGAAGGCATCCCGATCGATTCAAGTGCCCCACATGGGAAGCAGATCCGATGCTGGGATCTGGAGACTTACGAAGTGCCCGGCTCCAAGAATCCAGTAAAAGTGCAGGTTCTTGTAGGACCTGACGAACGCCTTGGTCCCCTTGCTTGCGCCGCAGTACAGCGGCTGTCTTGGCAGGCTCAGGAAGCTCTTCAGACCGCTCCACCTGAAATCGTGCCGTGCTTTCAGAAACCCTGCTGGTGAATGAAACTAGGAGAGAAGGTTGGGGGAGAAGATGACGACGACTTACTTGAGCTTCTGAACCCATGATTCGGCGCCGACAGTCGAGCAGATTACGTCAAGCTTTAGAGAGGACGACAGGAGACAAGACAAGATACATTGTGAGTTGAATACTGAAATTTACAGGCTTATCGATCAGCTGGGAATATTGTACAAAATCCAAATCTTTAATCAGGTTAGAGTTTGCAGCAGATCCAGTTGACCATGTGAGTGAGCGGCCCAGTAGCTGGCGGTTGTTGCGAAAACGCCCGGTGCCGGCGTCGGCGGATTTCGTGCGCCGCTGCTCGCTGCGGTGCCGTACGTCACGGCGAAAAGGGAGTGATTCTTGTCGACGGGGTACCCGTCAAGAAACCCCAGCCATAGAATTCAAGAAACCCCAGCCATAGAATAGAACGCTCTTCGCTTGGAGCTTTCTCGGCATGGACCAGGGAGGGGTGGTGGTGGTTGTCGTCCCTACGCGGCCGTTTCCGATTAAACTTCGCGATCAAGGGTTCGCCTGGTCATGGCGTGTTCCAGAAAGGATGCCGCCTTTCTGTGGGGACGAAGAACATGTCGGCGGCACGTTACCCTGCTCTCTGTCTCTGACGAACAAGGCCTTTGTTCCTTGTGCCCTACTCGACCTGTCGGTCGCTTGCCCAGGACGCCTCTAGGTTCCCATTGGTGAGTCTGGAAGCCTGGATCGATGCCCAGCGTGGTCCCCTCCCCATGTTGCAATCAGGGAAGACTATACTTGTGGACAACGAGTCCCGTCCAAGACTCAACGTCTTATGAGGCGTTTATGCTCTCTCAGTTCGTCGTCGCACGTGCACTAACCACTCACTGATTCTAGGCTTCCAATGGCGTTGTGGTAAGAATAGCAGAGCACTACTGACCTGGCCGTTGTAGACCGTCACGTTGATGCCGTAGGACAGCAGCTCGTCGATCTGAACGAAGAAGAAAACACAAAGTTCATCAGAAAAATCCTGCCGCACTTTCAAGAGATCAAAATTAAAGATGGTAGAGTCGTCGTGTTAGCTCGATCGCCACCCGCCTCGTCGATCCTCGGCTTCATGAAGTCGTTCACCAGCGCGTCGTAGACCGCATTGTTGAGCTCCTGCCATCTGCGATTTGAGGTCACCGTTAATGGATGGCTGCTAGCTCCAGGGAACGCAAGAAGAAAGCGGCTTACATGTGGCCCTTGGGGATGATCTTGAGCTTCTGCTTGATGACCCCGTTCATGATGCCGCTGAGGGTGTTGCCGGAGTCGGCCAGGGCGCCGAGGTGCGCCGAGTACTTCATCGCCTGCGAGCCGCTCGACGGCGACGACGAGCCTGCTGTCGCGGAGTCGACCGTCGACACCGGGTCCATGCCGCTGTCCAGCAAGAAGTTGTAGACGTCCTGTAGGAAAAGTCAAGATAAAAAATATCTATGAGATCATCATGGCAGATAGCAGTGTCGGAGTCAACGGCAAGAGCGGCTAGGCTACTCACCACGTCGCCGCTCCTGGAGCCGATGAAATCCAGCAGATCGTTCCACGATCCCTGGGCGGCGGCCCACTGACCGGACGTGATCTGCGTCTTCACCGTCTCCGCCTTCCTGCAGTGACCACAACAGCAAAATTCGCAGTTCGAGCGCGCGCGGTGAGAGCGTGACTGGCAAGAGGAGGTAACACATGCGTGCCGAGCGGCGCGCCGCTTACTTCTCCGCCTCGTCGCCGGCGTTGTCGTCCAGCCTGGACACGCTGAGCAGCAGCGGCGTGTACGAGAGCTGCACCATCCAGCAGAGCAGAGAAGTTTCGTTTGGTCAGTCAGGGAAGTGATTCCTCGTCAAGTTCAACAGCACCCGAGCAGGGAGAGAAAGATTCTTCTGTCCCGCGAGGTCGGTGTCATGTGCTGCTCACCGTGAAATCCTCCGGCGAGATCCAGCTATCACCGAGCGCGACACCTGTCATCATCGATCAGGAAAGAATTAATAGCTCTTTTTCCAACGGGGGCGCAGGGCAACGACTGCTCGTGGATATTGGTACAGAACGGAATCTTTCGTTTCTTTACCTCCGAGCGTGATCTTGAGCTCGCCGGCGCGGACAGCCCTGGCGACGGCCGCGCCGATGGTGGCGGCGTACTTGCCGCCGTACGACTCGGCGACGAGGAACAGCGGGCCGCTCTGCAGCACGGGCACCTCCTTCACGAGCGCCTTGATCAGCGTGGTCGCGTCCGCCGCCTGCTGCCAGTCGCTTGTCACGAGCAGGTTCTCGTCCTCCACGTAGCTGTACCCGACGCCGACCGGGTTGTCCTGCAACCGCCATTAAAGAGAACGCGACTCAATGAACGTCACCGAAGTAACAGGAGCAGATAGAGCTGTTAGTTACTGCTCTCTGATGAGTGATGAACTGATGACTGACTGACCACGAAGATGAGGTCCGCCTTCTGCAGCCACGTCGAGTTGCGCGGCTTGAGGTTGACGTCCAGCGGCCCGACCTCCATGAAGTTGCCGAGACCCACGCCCGACGCGCCCTGCGATGCGAGGAAGAAGACAGCAGTTGAGTTCATTTGGCCAATTTTCTCGTGAAGCAGAGTGTGCAGAGCAGGGGAGTCTAGACGACGCCCGACGGACAGTCCTCCTTACCGGCCCGCCCTGAAGCCAGAGGACGACCGGCCACGGCTTCCCCGGCGTCGACGTCCTCTGCGGGCTCTTGTAGTACCACCAGAACAGATGCGCCTCTGCAACACCACGCAAACAGCAACGTTATACAAGAGCGCGCGGGCGCACACACACACCTTCAAACGAGAAAATGCTCGGTGGTTGGTTGGCAACAGCGAGACGCGAGGGGCAGCCACGCACTCGGCCGAACTTCGACGTAGCCCCAGAGCTCCGACCCGTCGGGGGTGCCGCTGGTGACCGACGCGGCGGAGCCACGGGCGTAGAGCGAGCCAAGGCAGAGGAGAAGGAGAAGGAGCAGGGGCAGGGGACGCCGAGCCACCGGCCTGTCCATGTCGAGGTCGAGAAGGCGAGTGATATGCAACTGCGAGTGGCACCTTGGCCAGTGTCCCGTTTAAATAGGCGGTGGTGGCGCGAGCAGGACTGGGAATAGGTGCCGTCGTCCCACGGACACGCCGAGGCGGCGCCGTAGTTTCGCTGCAGATTACTAATAAGGCTCCGTGACTTCCCGGCAGGGGAGAGGAGAGAGGAACCGGTCACCGGACCTATCCGTGACATGAAATCCAAAACGACCTCGTTCTGATCGATGCTTCTCCGATGGCGCGCACAACGAACGGCCTCGGTTCGATCGATTTTTCCTCCTCGGGCGCTCACAATGGTGCGGTGGAAAGGAGCCCGCGTTGCATTGGCGATAGCTCGCAGGAGACGTGCAGTGACCGTTGATCATGTGATGTCTAAGAACTGGGCGCTGTAACGTTTGCAGGTTTCTGTGATGAGGCTGGGGTAGTGCACATCCTTAATAAACTGAAAAATAAAAAACCACAACAGACCAAATAATTGTGTGGCTCACCCCGTTATTTGATTACAATTTATTATACATCGTAGTTTTATATTAACATGAACATAATCATACTACAATTTATTATACGTCACAGTTTTATATTGCCATGAATCTAATCATACTCATACCTGTTTATATAATCAGTCAGAAAAGACAAATATGTATGATTACTCACAGGCTGACGGTGCACACAATCAAAACAATACAAACCTTTCTTCTTATGGGAAGGAATCAGGGTTTTGCGTGATCGTTTGAATCGTGTAAACCGGTCCCCACCAGTTTTTGTGCTTCGACAAAAACCTCAAAAACCGGTCAAAACTGCTCTAAATTCAAAAATCAAAACTTGAATGAAAATTAAATGAAACAGAAAACCAGTTAGTTTTTCCGATTTTATCGGTTTATCGACCGATTTTTTCAGTTTCACTGGATTTGAACGTTCAAAATTTAAAATCCACCGGTTTAAACGGCTTACCACTCAATTTTACTAGTTTATCGATCGGTTTTACTTTTTAAATTTTCAAAAAAATTATTTTTTTTGAAACCAGCTACCAGTAAAACCGGACCGAATGGATTTCGGTGAAAACTGAGAAAATTGATCCGTTATCAATGGTTTGGTGAACTTGGAAGGAATGTGACCTGGATTCATCGCCAGTCACAATCAATGCATAATAATAGGTACAGTACTGTTTAGCTTCATGTTTTCGACCAAAGATGATATTCTCTTTTTTTAAGGACCAAAGATGACATTCGATCAGTTTCAGTACCCTTTGTTGTATTCTAAAATTGTTAATGTGAACTATCCAGCAGCATAGATAATTTTAGAACTACAACTGTGCTAGAAGACACTGGCTGAAGGCATGCATACCGCTGAAAATGGTCAGAAACCATTGAAAAAACACACTAACTATTTCCGTTTTCATGTTTAAAACACCAGGTGGAAATAAAAAATGGAAAAACGGTAAAAAAAACAAACAAGATAGATTTGGATTTTAAAAAAAGAACAAATTCGGACATCCTGGCAGTCCGAAAACAAAGGAGGAAATACGCAAATGGTAGCTGGTCGGTACGGGACTTCCCCGTGCCGTTTTCAGCGCTACATACGCACGCGCTAGTGCCCCACGATGAGATGCTAAATCTATCCGCAGGCATAGTGAGTTACATGTGGTATGGCCCTGTGCAAGCATTTCCTGCGGCCGTCCTTGTCCAAATGAACGGGGAATCAGTCGGTGATGTCGCTCGCAGGTCAACAAGATATGCATCACCATTCACAAGTCGGATCGATCGCGTACAGTGGGACAAAAGTAAGCTCCCTGCCTCGTTTTCAGTGTGTGCCAGCCCCTGCCTCGTTTGCTTCCTCAGTGTGCGGTAAGCTCTCTCTCTCTCTCTCTCTGTACCGTGAGGACCGCTCCAGTTTGTTTGAAAGAGAAATCTTGCCACCTCATGGACCGTAGTACTCTCTTTATTCTTTAATAAATATGGTCATTGACTTTTAAATTTAATTTTAATTATTTATTTTATTTTTAAAAAAATTTAAAAATGTAAAATTTTAATTTATGATTCAAATAACACTAATGATAAATTAAATTATATCAAAATACATTAAATTTTTTAATTTTTTTATAATAAAACAAATAATTAAAGTTGAATTTAAAAGTAAACGACGATATTAATTAAATTGCAGACTAAGGGAACCCGTTTTCCCTTGCTCCTTTTCTTGAGTAAATTGCAGCGTACGTTAGTTCAGTCCTCTGCTTTGCTCCAGTTCTTCGGAGAGATCGGCGTGGATCTGCTCTTCACGTAACAAAAAGAAGAGTGGTGTTAGGCTGCTTGAAATTAATTAGAGCTGTCCGTTTAGTTAGATTTAATTGTTAGAAATAAAGAGATATTTAGTAAAGTTACTTTAACGGTGGGCTCGGTACTAATATTATTATTTATTTTTAATTAGAGTAAGGTTAATTTTGTAACTTCATATTTCACAACATTAGGGCCGGTCTCTTCAACGTGAGTTTGCTCCCTGCTGACGCCAACCACCTCTGGTGGGGTCGGCGACGTCGCGCCGTCCTCACCTCCGAGAGTGCGATGGCGTCGCAAGCGTGGGACGGCGGAGCTCGGCGGCGTCGACGCGATAGGGGATGGCGTAGCGCGGCGGCTTCGCATCCGCGCAGCAAGATACGGTGGCCGGCGCGTGTTCGCAGAGCCACGACGACGAAGCCACGATTATGCTGCAGCCGTCGACCATTGAGTCCGATTACTTGGTGATAACTGAAGATGAATTACCAAACTACCCTCTGTACAGTAAATTAAATTCCTAATTAATCAGCGGCTGTGATTTACCAATGAGGGCGGTACCTTAAGTATCGGCAAAGTACCGAAACACCACTCCTAAAAGAATGGAGCCATTCGTGGCAAAGAAAGAGAGAGAAGGGAACGGTACCGTGTCCTGGACCTGCCATGATCTAGTAGCAACGACCTATTACTACGGGTGAAAACAAGATGAAGAAAATAAATTAAAATAGTGAATGTCAGATTGAAAAAGAATCAATCCAAATTTTTATTTATTTTTAATTAAAATCTAATAAAGAACCGGAATAATTAACGAAAGGATCCGTGAACGAGTCTTTTTATCACCCCTACCTGTTACAGGTCGCTGCCCTCAATGATGGATATATAGCATCCGACGGGCACTGCTGAAACCATTGCCGACATTTCTATATATATATATATATATATATATATATATTAAAAAGTACCAAAGAATTACAAGAGAAAAGAAAAAAGGCAAAAAGAAAAGGAACAAAAATAAAAGCTACAGAGAATTAAGCCAATCTTCGATGTGAGGGAAATATTTCTTCTTTGCTCTAAGCAATAGCAGCTTGAACTCCTCCAAGAATCTGAACTTGCACTTTCCCAGCATTGGGTCCTCTCCGTTGAAGATCCAATCATTCCAAGTTTTTCAGATGCTCCAGGTCATTAAGATAACAATCTCCATAAAGAATGAAACTGGCAATTGGCTTTTAATATGATGAAAAGCCTGCAAAGCATCCCTTGGATGTCTCAAAGAAACACCAATACTGAGCCAACAAAGCTTCGCAAAGTTGCAGAATAAGAAAAGATGTTCCAGCGTCTCTTCTTGCTGCAATATGCACAATTCACAGTTATATGAATCAAGAACCATATTCCTTCTCCTCAACATGTTTCATGTATTAACACGATCTTTCCGTATTAACCAAAAGAATACTTTATGATTGAGTTGACAAGAGGATTGCCAAAGCCAATTGTATATTGGACGAAGTGGTAGATGCCCTGTAACATCCTAAAATTTCGAATTAATAAAGTGGCAATTTTTCCAATTTTTGTTCCAATTTAATTGTTCGTCCGAATTTTTGTTCCGTTCAAAAATTCATTCGTTCCGAACTTCGTTCCGTCCAATTCCGAAATCCGTTCGTCTAAATTAATCCAGTGCCGAAGTAATTTAGTCCGCGTAATTTTTACGTTTGACTAAAATTATTTTTCGGAAATTCCCTAATTAATTTTCGGGTCTCTAAATATCTATTCTCTGATTAATCTCTCCAGCCTTGTTAATTATTTCGCGATTTTTAATTAATCCCAGATTAATTCCCAACCCCCATTTTCACCCTCTTATAAATACCCCTCTCAACCCTAGCCCCAAATCCCCATCTCATTTCTCTCCATTTTCTTTCTTCCACCGCAAGTTTTATTTTTCTGGTTCTCTGCGCCGCCGCTACCCGTTTCGCGCGTCTGCTTTTCCTCAATCCCGCCGCCGCCCGTCGCGGTTTCTGCGTTGCAGCTGCCTCGATCGCCGCGTGGAGCCGGTCGACGTCTGCACGCGTGGATCTTCGTTGCTGTCGCGCGCGCGTCGGCCTGCTCCCGTCAAGGTCCCCGCGTCGACGTCCTGCCTCCCAGCCAGTCGCGTCGCCTCGATTCCGTCGACTCCATGCACGCTGCGTCGGTCAGCCGAGTTGCCGCGCACTGTCCTCCGATCCACGCCGTCTCCACCGCCAGTTTTCGATCCCTGCGCGAGTCCTGTCGCCGCGTGATTTTTTCCTCTGGACTGAAGCCTGCGGTCGTGGATCCCCGAGCCAGTGTCTTCCGCGCTTGCTCTGCCTGACCACGTCCTCGTCCTGCGTGGCACCAAATTCCAGTACACGGTTCAGGTTCCTGATTTTCGATCTCCGATCTCCGATTTCGTCTCCGAAATTCAGATCTCGGTGAGAACAATTTCCCTTCTCTTAAATTCATTTTTCGTTCTGATTAATTGTTAGATTAATTGCTATTTTAACCTGCGATTAATTTTTCTGCAATTAATTTAAATCCTTGTAATCTCGATTGTCTATAATTTCCGTGGCATCCCATGTGATCTCCAATTAATCTCGAAATTGTTCCGTTAATTAGTCTCGTCTCGTTTATCGTGTAGAGTTGTTCCGGGAAACGTTTTGCACGCGTTTAGTCTAGTAATTTCGATTTAGATTCAATTTCCGGTTCTATTCTTTGTCGCGTAATTAGTGTCTAATCCCTATTGTTCGTGTTGTGATTAGCTGCTGTTCTTGAGGAGGAGTTCTGCGAGCCCGATCAGTTCGACGATCCAGATCCCGACTTCGATCCCGATTTGCCAGGCAAGCCGCGTTCCTTGATCACTTTGTTCCCAGTATTTTAAACTACATGTATTGTTTGTAACCTTAATTTACATGCCAACTATTTTAAAATGTGCTAGCAACATTTCTAAGCCGTGCCTATTTACTGTTCCACAAATATTAACCCTAGGAGTGCTTTAGTACATTTATTTTACTTTTATGGTTAGCCATGCTTAGTCGCATTTATTTTTATCTCACACCTATTACTATAAAATGGAATTTGTGTTAAATGCTTTTGAACTGTGCTTCAAATGCGTGAGTATTGCAAATAACTATATATAACTATTTAGCGGGGGCAGGTTGGAGTACGAGGAGCTAGGGGACTTTTGGGAAGTCCCTGTGGGCGTACCTGTTGCGGGTACAACGGTAAGATCTGGACTGGGATCTTTCCGTGAGACTTGTTGTTGGCGTTGAGGATGGAGATGGTGCCTGCCCCGGCAATTAAGGACCGAGTCCTTCGAGCCTTGTACGCTCAGTTGACAACCATGCACACCACGTTACCCTGTATGGGCAGTTGGCTTGATCTTGAAGCTTGCCGAGACTGGTTGTTTACCTGTGGGTTGGCGGTGTAGTGTTAGTGTGGTGTAGAGCTTTGACTCCCCACATGAGATCGAGATATCCCACCTGATCAGTGGTAGGCTCTTCACAACTTCAGGACCGGATTGCGTAGGCTTTTGAGATCCCTATCCTGGACGACGGATGACGCCAGTTAAAGCTTGTGGACGGGTCTTGTGTATTTGTCGGGACTACGACGGTAGTTCCCGATGACGCATCCCGTGGGTCCAGGTGCATAACCTCTGCAGAGTTTTAGTCGATGCGCATTGCCACGTCCTTTTGGAAGGACACCCCCCTGAGTTGTGCTCTTCGTTGAGTAGTTTTGTTTTTCTTCCTCCTCTCCTTTTTCAAATGTTTTTGACTCCGGCCTTTGAGCTGTGGCCGAGTGTAGAGATTACATCGGCATTAAAATGAATCTCGTCCGAGATAACGGAGATCTCTGCGGGGCAAGATAATAAAATTTGACAAGATTAAAAATAAAGCTTTCTTGCATACTTTAAATAAAATAAAATGTTTTAAACTTGCATTTAGCACTTGAAACTATTTGCATGCATACATTGTTGTTAGGTAGTACGCGGTTTGCTGAGTATTCGTACTCACGGCTTTCTAATTTGTTGTTTTCAGAGGATACACTCAGCTTCGATTTCGACTACGTCTCTGACGGCCCGTGACGTCTGCTCCTGCGCTCGAGCTAGCCTGTGTGGAGGAGGTTCGCTACCGCTGCCATGAAGATGCTTCCGCTGTTGCTTTGTCAGATTCACGATAGTGATATATCTGCTCTGAGATTTTTCTGGCCTGCGTGCCGATGGACCCCTTTGGAGGATTTTATTCTAATAATTTCACTCTGATCTACTATTTTCTAATCTGTTTCTTGTTTAATATTTCTGTTATGGTTTCTTGATTGATCGCTTGTGATATCGTGATTGGCAAACTCCTGGGATTGGCAAAGTCACGTGAGATCAGGACTTATCGAAAGGTAAGTGAAAAACCCGGTCGTTACATGCCCCATTAGATGTTTATATGCCTGAATGGAAGAATAATTTTTTGAACCCCATATATAACTCCATTCGTCAAGTTCAGCACTAGGATGCCAGTCTTGAATCTCATGAAGAAGCATCTGAAATTGAACATAAGCTTCCTCTGATAGCGGCAGATGGAAGTGCATCAAAAGATTAGAGGATGGATCATATATGTTGCCCCGTTGTCCACAGCATGCCTTAATTTTCAGCATGTCTTAGGTTGTGAAGTCTATTTGGAATAGTCCATCTCAAATATGGCTCATACCCATGTATATGATGTGTGGTCTATCTACAAAGTAACTCCCATACGATTTCATCCTCGTTTTTGAGTAAAAAGTTTAACCCAGAGTTACTAGGTTTTGAGTTACTTACTACTCCCTCTATTTCAATTTAGATGTCGTTTTAGGGTCATGAGAAATTTTCAAATTAGATGACGTTCTCGAGTTTCAAGCCACTGCGATAGAAATGTTTCCACTGCTACCCTTCGTTCCAGTGCAGCGTTCCAAGCCGCATCGAGTGACGAAGTTGATTAAATGCTGCTGCTAGCCTAGTTATTAGTAGGAGCAGATGGGAGTAGGGTCAGCAGAGTAAAAATCGGACACTCCTTGGTTTCTCTGTTCCTTGCTAGAACGTCATCTAAACTGAAAAGGAGGGAGTATTTAAGTTGATATATCCTTTTTTGATATAGTAAAGTGTGATTATTTTTCGTAGTTTACTCACATCAACAAGCTATAGGAGTTGAGCTTTTTTTTATAGGCCTCACACTTTTGTGAGTATTCAATTGTTAAACTGCCATAAGAAGTCTAATTTATTATATTAGCCCAATCATACCATGTTTGTTATTAGATCTCTATTGCAATTTTTAAGTTTGAAAATATGCCACCATCGTGTCATTTACAAAGGGATACTGCAAGTGGATGACATGTGAGATATGATATTATATCTCAAATTTTGAAGAATTGTAATAGCATCCACCAAATTAATCCAAAATTATTTAATTTTTTTTTGTTTTTCTATAGGATACAATACAGATGGGAATCTTCCCATCGGAGTAGAACCAAAGGTTAACAAAACTGGTTTAAGCGCCTCTTTGTTTCAGCTTTTCAGCTAGCTTTTCTAGTTTAAAAAGCTGAAAACTGAGAAACTGAAACAAATAAGGTTTTCAAAAGCTTGCTTTTAGAATGCTGAAAAGTTAGCTTTTACAGAAATGAATTAAAAGATGAAAAGCTTACCAGTGGCGGAGCGTGAACAGAATCCAAGAGGGGGCCAATCATGATGATATTGCTATAAACCATAATTTAGAATGTATTTAAGATCAAATTTGTTTACAATTTGATTGTAATAAATAAATAAATAAGATTTCTTTTTTGTTTATATAGCACAACATTACAATCAAGTAGCCAAACACTACATAAGCTAACTAATTTAGGGCTAATATATGTATACTTAAGATAATTTTTATTTTTAGTAGGCAAGGGGGGCTAGGACCAGGATGGTCTCCTGGTGGCTCCGCCCTTGCTTAATAAGGGTTGCTTTTCTTTGGTGGCCAGAAAAACTAAATGTATATTATAAAAACTAACATCTAAATTTCACCAGTCAGCTTTTCAACTAACCACGAACCAACTTTTATAAAAACTCAAAAGCTCCGGCTCAAATAAAAAAGGCATAAGTCCAATTTTGAATAGTGCAGAAAACTGGTTGACAAACCAATTGAAAATTGCTTGCAACAGTAACATGTGACTGGTTTTATCGAACATCCGTTGTAGTATTCACTCGGACCATTTTTATCGGTTTTTACGGAAACCGAGCTGTTTCTACAGTTTTTAAACCATGCTGGAGCCCATCCGATCACATCTGCACATTTTTTATTTTTCTACTATTATTCTTATTAATTTTATTTTTAATTTTTAAAATATTATTTAAAACTTTTAAATGTATGCTCAGTTCATGCATGCACATTTGCAACACTTTATTTTTTTACTGCTCGAATAGTTACCACTGTAATAATTAAATCTTTCACCAAGAACACTCGATTAATTAATAGGATGTAACCTTAATAAGTAAAAAATATACGCTCAAAAAATTTTAAAATTTATATTCATTTGGGATCTTATTTTCTTACATTAATTCTAAGGAATGAACAAATCTGCACAGCAGAAAAATCTAAAATTTTGGGAGAAATTTAGAGAGAAAAGTAAAAAAACAAACTCTACACTTCCCACTTGGTGCACTTCATTTTCGATCCAATTTCTGCACGGGGTGAAAGCACAGCTTAAATATAACTCCAAAAGCAGGGAAATTCGATCCTAATTCGTTAAACACGGGCCTGACACGGGTTGTCGGAGGTAGGCCGGGAATTGGCCCATGCAGAATGCAACAGCCCCAATACAGATACAAACACACTTTTTTTTTTGCGATGGATATACAGATACAAACACACATATGTACACGATTATCCCTATAAATATGTTGTTAAATACCAAAAGGAGCCTTACCAGTCAAAATTTGGAAGAGTGAAATAAATTTGAAATTTAAAAGTACTCTACTTCAATTTTAAGCCAAAATTTACAATAATAAAAATAAAACACATTGGAAACTTATATAACAATTGTCATTCCGTAGAAATATATTTGAAACAGAAAGTATATATCGACTCTACAACTAGAACCATGTATATTAGAAAAAAATTTAATCCCTCTCTATATTAAAGATATACATGCAGTATAAGATTCAAGAGTGATTAATTATACACATAAATTCACATATGGCTAATTAGTCAATCGATTAATTATTGTCTTAGAAATGTCTAAGAGAAATTACCGACTGAAGTGCGTGATGAAGTATTATAACTGCATATATACTCCCTCCGGTATATGGTCTCCAAAATATAACTTTGACTTCTATTTTTTATAACAATAGTTATTGAAATGTGATATATGTATATTTTTTATGAAAATATTTTTAACACAAATATGATCATATGATTTTTATATTCTCAAAACTTAGCAATTTAAAATAATTTATAATTTATATTTCTAATCATTGAACAAAGTGTTTTCTGTTTTATAACATATATATACCGCTCCCCACCGGTTTGACAGAAAACTATGGAAACCATATAAACTGATTGGTTTGTCTATCAATTTAAAAAATCAAAACTCAAAATGACATTTGGATGAAATACTACAGTACTAAGTTTTGTGGTTTACCGAGTTTTTTACTAGAAAATTGTGAAACCGAACAATTTCTTTGGTTTAAAGCACAGTTTACCAGTTTTAAAATATATAATTATTTTTAAGTTTAGTCAAAGTTAAAATTTTATTATTTTGACCACTAATAATATATAATTATATTTTTTAGATATTATTAGTAAAAGTTAAATTTTTTTGACTTTATTTAAACATACAAATAATTATATTTTAGAACCGATGTAGCACGTAGAGTCCAGCAGTCCACGACCACGAGTGTTCATTCATGGTTCGGGAAAACCAGTAGTGAATCAGGAAACTACTATTCATCCGCGGACCGGTAGTGAACAGCCCATGGCTCGAGTTTCTTCTGGTAGCAAATGGACGTGTCAGCTGCATGCGAGTGTTCGTCCTCTGTCAGGTTGTCACTCCAAAAATAGACCACCGCTACTCTCCTCGGCAAGCCCTTGACCATTCGCAACACTCGCCGCAAGCACTCCACGATCTTCTTGGATCTTGATCTCCCCAGTTCACTCGTGCATGGCCAGTGCGAGGCAGCTGAACAATCGTCTTCTTCAGTTTCCGGCCCTGAACGTATAGCAGCAGAACGACCGACCATTCTCGAGCGGGCACGGCGCAGAGAAATCAATGGCGAGCTACTCGTGCCGGCGGCCCTGCAACGCGTGCAGCACGCGAGCGATGGCGAGCGGCATCGTCGGCGAGCCGGTGTCGCCGGGGCAAAGGGTGACGGTCCTGGCCATCGACGG
>BCLG01001886.1:39109-58503 GCA_001602295.1 Zoysia matrella
CCCCCCCCCCCGCCCCGACTGTTGCTGCTGCCGCCCCTATCGTAGCAGGGCCGTCTGCCGTTGTCGCGCTGGACGACTTCGACTCTTTTGACGACATGCTGCTGAATGAGCGCGTTTGCCGTCGGAGGGAGCGTGATGATGCGGCCGAGCCTTCTTCAAAGAGGGCGAGGACAGAGATGGTCGAGACCTCTGCCGACACTTAGGCGCCTCCAGTCGCAGTTGCTGCAGGGCCAAGGATCGGACAGCCGGCACCAAGCCGGGGCCTCCCGTTCTCGGTTCGAGTATCATGAGCGTGAGTCCCTGCATTTCTAGTTAGCTTATCGTAATTTGTCTTACCATCAGTTATGTTGTGATTGCGTTTGTTTGTTTGCGCAGTTCCCCGTCTTCGATTGCTGCGACGTGGGCCCATGTGGCGGGTTCAGCGTTCGAGGGGGAGACTGCAACCATCGGGTCGACGTAGTCTGCTGCGCAATCGTCGTCATTGCCGGCGCGAAGTGCATCGACTGATGAGCCCGCAGCTGGTGCAGCCGCACCGTCACCGCCACCGCCCGAGCCAATCCCTGGGGAGAGGGAAGAAGCGGGTGAAGAAAGCGCTCCCCCCCATTCGGACGCAGAGGCCGGGGAGGGTGAGGTCCAGCCCCCGAGTGTTGGCGCCGGGGAAGTCGAAGCACAGACCTCGAGCACGGATGCCGAGGCGGATGGAGCGCAGCCCCCAAACGTCGCTGCCGGGGAAATTCAAGTGCAGCCTCGAGCGTCGATTCCCGGGCAGATGGAGCTCAGCCCCCGAGCATCAGTGCTGGGGAGGTTCAAGAGCTAGGGTCATCTCCCGCCGCAGGGCCGAAGGAGCTGACGCCACCGTCATCGTCCGCGTCCATTGCAGGTGAGCTAGAGGTGCAGGTGCGGGCACAGTCCCCGGCCTAGGCACTTCCCCAAGTCGGCGAGGTGTTGGATTCGCAGGTGTTGGTCCTGGGGGAGCCGACGGGACAGCTTTTCGCTGCCGTCGTGAAGGAGTTGAGGGAGCCGGTGCAGCCCCAGGCGGCGGAGGGAACGAGGGAGCCGTCGCCATCCGGGTTCACAAAACCGCGGTAAACCACTCGGTTTTTACGGTTTTCGACCTTACCGCTGCGGTCCGGTTTCACCAGACGACCGGTTGTCGTTTTAAAATTTTTAAAAAATTTGGAAATTTGAAAAATTTTGGAATACCGAAAACCGGTAAAACCGCTTGGCTTACCGTTAAAACCGGTGGGTTTCAAAATTTGAAATCTGAAACCGTGAAAACCGAAGAAACCGGTCGGCTAACAGCTGAAACTACTTGACTAATCGGTGAAACCGAATGGTTTACTGTATCAGTTCGTTCAAATTTTGAATTTTTGATTTGAAACGGTTTTCCACCGGTTTTTACGGTTTTCGCGGTTTTCGTCAAACCGGTCCCGTCCGGTTTTAGCGGTTCAAACGAAATCATAAACCCTGGTCGCCGTCGATTGTCGTGGAAAAACAAGCAGCACCTCTTCCCGCTCCTGTTGCTCCGGTTGACGCGGTCAGGGAGGCTTGGGCGCACCTCGACAGCCAGGCGTCGATGGCGAGTCGGCTCGTTGCCGAGGCTATCTCGCACCTCCACGGTATGTTAGAGTCCCTGACCGAGTGCCGGGATATCTTCGAGGATCCCTATGCACGGCAGTGCCGAGTAAGTGATAATTTCTATTGAGTTGGTTTCTTACGAACCTTAGTTGGTTGTGGAGCTGACTGGGGGACCCATTGCAGGAGACCCTTCATCGGTCGGCAGGTTACCCCTTGCAGGACCCTCTCCGGGCCGAAGTTGATGCGCTGCGTGAGGAGCTGTCGAAGACCCGAGCTGATCTTGATGAGGCCAGGAAGGTCGCTATCGAGCAGCGTCATGCCGGCGAGGCGCCGAGCTCAACTCCACGATCTCATTCGAGGAGGGCATCGAGACCCAGAGGGAGACCGCCTTGGTGCGCACGGAGAAGTCCAGGCCCTCGGAGGAGCTCGCGTCTGCCAAGTTCACCGTCGTGCGTAAGTGTTCTTTCCTTCGCGTCCTTTAGTTCGCTTGGTTGGTCTGCGTATTGAAGTTCGCTGCATTGCACAGAGTTCACGCAGCAGATCGACCGACATGCTACAGAGATGGAGGAGCCGTAGAACTGGACGCGCGCTGCCGAGGGAGCCCGCGAGTCGGTTGAAGGCGCCCTCGCTCGATCCGAGGAGCTCTGCCGCCTTGCCTGGTAGAGTCAAGACACCTCGGATGCGCACCTTGCGGTGGCCGAGGATGAGGTTAAGAAGCTCTCGACGGATCTGGCAGGGCTGAGAGAGTCTTCGGCTGCCGCTTAGACGCAGGAGCGGGATGCCCACGAGGCAACAGTGGCTCAGCTTCAACGGGAGCTGTCGGAGGAACGCGCTGTGGCCGAAGCTGCGAAGAAAGATCGGGATGGTAAGCATTTACTTTGTTCGTCAAGTTATGGGAGTCGGTCCCGTAGTGTTGCGCTTGATGCAGATGCGATCGGCGAGTTTCGAACGTTGCGCGGGGGAGTTCGTTTCTGCTGCGCCAAGTCTTCACCGACGCTCGCAAGGGCTTCATCACCACAGATCATGCAGTCCAAGTGCTGCATCTGCTCTCCGAGCTCATCAGCTCCGAGCTGGTGGTGGCGTTGCAGGATGGAGCGGCGCTGACTCTGGCGCACACTTGGTCGCATTATCTCGACGCTGACCTCGGGCGTATCTGCAAGGGATTCGCCGCAGGGACGTCGGAGGCGGAGATGCTGAGACTGCACGACGAAGTGAAGCCCCAGGCTCAAGACATTGTGTCTGGATACCAGAGGCAGAACTTCCTTCGAGAGCGCTTTGGGCACTTGCCTCCTCGCACATAGTTGTATCTGTCGTTTTAGGAACTTGTTTGTAAATAATGTCCTACAAAACAATGTGAACTTTCGTGCTCATCACATTGTTTCCGACCCCGTTTGTGCTGTCGATTGTGTTTCGTACTTAGCGTTTTTGGTAATCTGTTGGACGTTGATTGAGCGACTGGGTCAGGTATACCTCGTAGGGTCGAGTGTCGGGCTCGATACAGTCGTAGAGCGTCTCCAACGCTGGGTCGTCAGTCGTTAGCCACGAGAAAAGACTCAAAAGAAAATGCTCATAGTCCACTTCAGAACGTCCGAGGGTCACCTAGTAGCTGGGCACGGGTCGGAGGGTCGGTCCCCGAAGAAACAAGAGAAAGGCATAGAGCCTTAGAGAAGACGAGGCGCGGAGCCTTAGCGAAAGATGAGCACGGAGTCTTGAAAAGAAAAACGAAAGGGGCGGACGATCCGTCCCTTGGACAGGGACACTAAGAGTAGCCCCCGGGCGGCGAAGGGTGGCCGGGTAGGCCACGCTTCGCCCTCCAAAGGAGTTAAGTAAATAAAAATGAGATGTGTACAAAAAACATAACTAATTTTGTTATGCATAGAATTGACGCAGATTCTCAATGTTCCATGCATGGGCTAGCTCCCAGCCGCCTTTGGTCGTCAATTTGTAGGCGTCAAGCCTTAGGACTCGTTTGATTACATAAGTTCCTTCCCTGGGTGGAGACAACTTGTGATGGTCGGTCTTGTCATGCACCCTCTTTAGCACAAGGTCTCCGACTTTGAAAGTCTGACCCTTGATGAGCCGAACGTGTAGTCGTCGCAGGCTTTGCTGGTACTTAACCGATCGTAACATGGCGACATCTCACGCTTTGTCCAGCTGGTCTAGGGCGTCTTGTCGTGTAGCTTCCGACCTTTCTTCGCCATAGGCTTGGACCCTCAGAGAGTCATAGTCAAAGTCGGTCGGCAGCACAGCTTCCGCTTCGAAGGTCGTGAAGAAGGGGGTGAACCCGGTTGTTCTGTTGGGGGTCGTTTGCAAGCCTCACAACACAGACGGAAGTTCCTTGACCCATCGCCCGGTTGCCTGTCTGACGGAGTCCTAGATCCGTGGCTTTAAGCCTTAGAGCACCATCCCATTAGCGCGTTCGACCTGACCGTTGGTCCTCGGATGGGCCACAGAAGCAAAGTCGAGTTGGATGTGGTACTCCTCGCAGAATTCTTGAAAGACGTGTCCGGTAAACTGCGTACCGTTGTCAGTGATGATGGAGTGCGGGACCCCGAACCGGCAGATGATGTCGCGGATGAACACGATGGCCTGGTCGGAGCTGATGCAGGGGACCGGTTTGGCTTCGATACACTTGGTGAACTTGTCGACGGCGACGAAGAGGTGGGTGACGCCCCGAGTGCTGGTCGGAAAGACCCGAGAATGTCGAGCCCCTAGACCGCAAAGAGCTATGTAATCGGGATCGTTTGAAGGTTTTGGGCCGACAGATGCGTCTGTCGGGCATAGAACTGACAGTCTCTGCAGGAGCGAACGAGCTTCTCGGCGTCGGAGACCGTCGTAGGCTAGTAGAATCCCTAGTAGAAAACTTTCTCGACCAGAGTCCTCGGGGCTGCGTGGTGTTCGCAAATGCCCGAGTGAATGTCATCGAGGAGATGGAGACCCTCCGCTTGAGGGATGCAGCGTTGGATAACGCCGCTAGGACTTCGCTTATAGAGCTCGTTGTCGATGATGACGTACGCTTTGGCTCGGCGTGAGAGCTGTCGGGTCTCGTTGGTGTCGACCGAAAGAGTGACATCTTGGAGAAAGGCGAAGATGTCCTATGACTAGTCGGGGACGATGGTCGTAACCTCCGCCCCGAGGGTCGGAGCTTGCTCGCCGACTGCCGCCTTGACCTGGGGGTCGGCGGCATCATCTTTGAGCTTGATCATTGGCTTGGAGAGGACCCCGAGGAAGATGTCGTTGAGAACCGGATCTCGTCTCGAGGCCATTTGGGCTAAGGTGTCGGCCGCTTCATTGTCGCGGCGTAGAACGTGATGGAGCTCGAGCCCGTCGAACTTGTCTTCGAGGTTGCGAACCTCCTGGCAGTAAACCTCCATCTTGGGACCTCGATCGCTTGATATCTTCATGACTTTGTTTCTAATGAGCTCAGAGGCGCCCTTGACATAGAGTCGTCGAACGCCGAGATTTATGGCCATTCAGAGGCCATGGAGCAGAGCATCATACACGGCGGCATTGTTGGAGGTGGGGAAATGAATCTACAAGATGTATCGAAACTTGTCTCTCTTGGGGGAGATGAGGACAACGCCAGCCCCCGAGTCTCTCAGCCTGCAGGAGCCATCGATTAACATGGTCCAGTGCTCGAAATCGATGGGGGCCGGAGGCTCTTGAGCTTTGGTCCACTCGGCGATTAAGTCGATGAGGGTCTGCGATTTGATGGCTTGCTGAGGCACGTAGGTGATGTTGAGGCCCTTGAGCTTCATAGCCCATGTGCCAATGCGTCCGACCACGTCTCTGCCGTTGATGATCTCCCAAGCGGGAAGCTTGTCACCACTCGGATAGAGTGGCTGTCGAAATAGTGGCGGAGCTTGCAGCTGGTGACGAGGACGGCGTAGAGCAGCTTCTACACCTGAGTGTAGCTAGTCTTGGCGTCGGCCAATACCTCACTGATGAAGTAGACGGGTCGCTGGACCTTCAAGGCGCGACCCTTCGACCGCTCGATGACTAGGACGGTACTAACAACCTTCGTAGTTATAGGAATGTAGAGGAGCAGTGGCTCACTAGGGGTTGGGGAAGTTAGGACCGACGGTGTTGACAACATGGTCTTGAGTTGCTCGAATGCTTTCTAGACCTCGGCGGTCTAGGTGAAGCGGTCGGACTTTCGAAGGAGTCGGTAAAAATGCATAGCCTTCTCACCAAGTCGGGAAATGAAACGACTGAGCACCGCCAGGCATCCAGTGAGCTTCTGGACCCCTTTAAAGTTGTTGATGGGCCCGAGGCTGCGGATGGCAGCGATCTTCTCAGGGTTGGCTTCGATGTCGCGCTCGAAGATGATGAAACCGAGGAGTTTGCCGGAGGGGACGCCGAAGACGCACTTCTCGGGGTTGAGCTTGATGTGGAACTTACAGAGGTTGGTGAAGGTCTCCTCCAGGTCCTCGATGAGATTGGAAGCTTGACGAGTCTTGAGGACAATGTCGTCAACGTAGACCTCCAGATTCTGACCTAGTTGGTCGTGGAAGCACTTTTGCATGCAGTGCTGATACATGGCGCCAGCATTCTTGAGGCCGAACGGCATGGTGATGTAGCAAAACAAGCCAAACAGCGTGACGAAAGACGTAGTTGGCTGGTCGAAGCCGCGCATGGATATCTGATGGTACCAGGAGTACGCATCAAGAAAACTAAGCGTTTCGCAGCCGGCGGTGGAGCGACCACCTGATCTATGAGCGACAAAGGAAACAGATCCTTTGGCCATGCTTTGTTGAGACTTGTATAATCAACGCACATTCTCTATTTTCCATTCTTCTGAACCATTACAGGGTTGGCCAGCCACTCGGGGTGTTAGACCTCTTGGATGAACTTATCATCTAGCCGCTTGGTGATTTTCTCTCTGATGGCGCGACGCTTCTTGTCATCGAAGACGTTGCTTCACCGGTCGGGACCTAGGAAGGATGTTGACGGAGTGCTTGACGACCTCCTTCGAGATGCTCAACATATCGGATGGTGCACAGGCGAGGACATCCCGATTTTGAATGAAAAAAGTCAACGAGCGCGCTTTTCTATTTGTCAGAAAGCGCGGTCCCGATCATAGCCTTCTTGATGGGATCAGAATTGTCGAGGATGATCTCCTTAGAGTCGTCGGTTGGTTCGAAGGACGTAGAGGTTGAAGGCTTAGAGTCGATGGTCTCGGCCAACACCCTGCGAGGGCGACAGCCAGCTCGTAGCTCTCCTGCTCGCAGACGAGAGCATGCTTGAAGTGGGACGTCACGGTGACGACGCCTTTGGGCCCCGACATCTTGAGCTTGAGGTAGAAGTAACTCGGGATGGTAATGAACTTGGCGTGGTCGGCCAAGGATGGCGTGGTAGGAGCCGGTGAAGTTGACCACTTCGAAGGTGAGCTTCTCTGTCCTGAAGTTGTCGCGGTCGCCGAAGGTGACTGGCAAGGTGATCTAACCCAGGGGCACTACGCTACCCTCGGGGATGACACCGTGGAAAGGAACGTGGCTCGGGCAAAGGTTGACTCCGAGAGCTTCATAGCTTTGAACGTGTCGATGTAGAGGATGTTGAGGGCGCTGCCGCCGTACATGAAGACCTTGATCAGGCGTGTGGTGCCAATAATCGAATCAAGCACAAGGGGCAGGCACCCCGGTTGAGGGATGGAGTCAGGGTGGTCAGATCTGTCGAAGGTGATCGGGGCCTCCGTCCACTTGAGATAGGTGGGCACAACGGGGTCGGCGACGTTGACCTCCTGCTATGTTTGCTTCTGGTTGCCGAAGATCATCAAGCAGTCCTCCAGCTCGGGGAAGGCACTGTCAACATTGCCCTCAACGTCCTTCGCAGGAGGGTCAGGATTCTGAGATTGGCAGGAGTCGAGTCAGAAATTACCTCTGAGGAACGGCCGCAACAGGTGGCAGTCCTGCTAGGTATGCTTGACGAGGGTCGAGTGGTTTGTGCAGGGCTTGTCGAGCATCTTTTTGAAGTAACTGTTGTGGTCGTCCGGCTTCTTTCCTTGGGTCGGGCTGTCGCTCGGTGACACCCACGAACTCTTCGTCTTGCCAGCAGTTCCTCTGCTTCTTGTTGCTTGAGCGGCCCTCCGACTGGTTGTGGTTCTTGCGGTCGGCCTTGGACTTGTCCTTGTCTTTGGTCCGATCCCGGTCGAAGTTGGCGTGGACGGCCTCCTCCCCGGTGCCGAACGTGGTGGCGATGTCAAGAAGAGCACGCGTCGTTCGAGGGTTTTTACACCCCAGCTTGTGGACGAGCGCCTTGGATGTTATGCTCACGTCGGGCAGCTCGTTTTGCTTGCGCGAAAAACGCTAGATGTAGTCACGGAGCGATTCGTCGGAGTTTTGCTTGCAGTTCTTCAGGCAGGAGTTGCCCGGGCGCGTG
Source organism: Zoysia matrella (assembly GCA_001602295.1). Classification (NCBI taxonomy): domain Eukaryota; kingdom Viridiplantae; phylum Streptophyta; class Magnoliopsida; order Poales; family Poaceae; genus Zoysia; species Zoysia matrella. The sequence goes on from BCLG01001886.1 coordinate 47,066, forward strand.
TAGGTTCCTTGTAAGTTGCCAACGAAGGCTTGACGAAGGTCAGACCAGTCGCGGATGTTGCCCTCGGGAACGTGCTCGAGCCACCCCCTGGCCGAGTGGATAGGAAGAGTGGCAGGTATTGGATGGCGAACAAGTCATCCGCGCCCCCGGCTTTGCATGCAAGATAATAGTCCTCAAGCCAGTGAGCAGGGTTGGTCTCACTGGTGCACCTGACGATGTTGGTTGGAGCGCAGAATCTCTGCGAAAAAGGGGCCTCTGGATCTGGGACCCGAACGCTCGAGGCCCGGCCTCGTGTAGACTGAGGCTTTGGATGTGGTCGTAGCTGCGCCGACAGCCGCAACAGTCCGGAGATCGTTCCTGCCTAGACTTAGCGCTCACTCCTGGCTTGCTTTCACGCATCGATGGTGTGGCGAGCGTCACGATGTTCTCTGAGACGCCGGTGAACGTTGTCAGCCGGTGGATAAGGATCTCTCACCTTGGCCCGACCGCAGCGGCTGTCACAGGCCAGACTGCGTCGGTCGGCACTTGGCCGGTGAGAGTTGTGCGCCTCGATGCTGTGGCCGAAACGATGGCTCAGGGTGTTGGCGCGCGCCATCGAGGTAGACGCGTAGACGATCGTATGTCTCTTTAAGCATGGGTTTGTCGGACGTGACAGACTTGTGGAGGACATAAGCCGCACCCGCCAGGTTCGCGTATGACGTGTCAAAGACAGGCATACCGCCGTTCATAATCTGCTAATAGATGGTACGAGCCCGGACTCGAGCGCCACCGCTCGTCGCAGCAGCACCGTTACCAAAAGCACCATCCCCGGCGGCAGATTTGCGCCGGAGGGCGTCCTCGACGATGAAAAGAGCGCGACGATGGAAAGAGCCTTGCCGGGAGTGTTGGTTCTCCGCGGCCTTGGGAGGCTGCAGCATGAAGCACTCCCGAGCCGGGTCATGGCCAAGCACATCGTGAGGCGAACAACGGCAAGGCGAGTGCCACTTGCGCGGAGCCTGAAGATGAAGCTCGCCGCCTTTGTCGGCAACGAAATTCAGACTCCTGAAACGGAAGGCCTGGCCGACAGCGAAAACAAAGATGTTCCATGATCGACCATCACGAGCGATGGCAACGTAAAACTCCCAAAACGCAGATGAGAGATCGAAGTCTCTCTCACCAAGGCGAAAATCAAAGCCATCGAAAAGAGAAGCGAAAATGCACCATAAAAACCCCTTACCTGGCGCGCTAGCTATCGGTGTTCTGAGCACTGGCTCAGTAAGATTTACGTATTCGGAGGGCGCTCTTTGTATTCAAAATGACCTAGTCTACGAAAGACTCAAGAGTTAGCCTGATTCCGACCACCGTCGAGGCGTAATACTTTACGTCCAGGATCGAGAGAGAGACAGCGGAGGGGTCTCACACGGAGAGGAGCCCCTACGCTCGTGGGTGGTGTGTGATAGAACTAAATGACCTGTGGACTAACGTCCCCGGTGCCCCCTTTATATAGGACCGGACCGGAGTTACATGGCTTGGCGCCTACAGAATCGAGTGACCCCTTGACGGATGGGGCCACGGTCTTCTGTGGGTTTGATCCTCTGGTGCCCGCTGATGCTTGAGCAGACGGTCGACGTTCTTCGTTCGTCCTTCTGTCCACCGCAGGGGGACAAAAGTAGCTTTACCGCTTCGCTTTACCGTCCGACGGGCAACTTTACCTCCCGTTGTCCTGGTGGTTGATTTGCTTAAGTCTTTTGTGAGCTGTAGATGGGCCCTGGGCCGTACTTCGTAGACGGGCCTTCACGTATCCGAGATATATTATCGCGACAGATATGATCTCATAGTACATTCCCACTTCCATCCCTGTTTGGCCCAAAACTATGTCGTTGCAGCTCATCCTCAATATCTCAAATCTCAATAACGTGAAACATGCTCCAGTGTCATGTACTGTATGAGCAAGCTGATGTATCACCTATGATGGCCCGTGGGCCGTGCCAAGTTGAGGATTGCTGGTGCTACGAGACTTCGTGTTATAAGAAGCAAGGCGGCATCAACGTGGAGGGCATCGAACAGAACATCAGAACACGGTCTTGTTCCTCTGGCTCCCGTTTCCTACCTCGGCTCCTCCTTCCTCTCTGATTCTTGCTTGCTGCCTCCCCTAGATTCCAGTTATCCTTCCTTAATCCTCTGCTATGACTTTCTTGTACCTTTGTTCTACTTATCAAACTGCATCGAGAAATATTTGCCCTACGCTTGGATGCTCCTATGTTTGCTGATTTTCCATGCATTTGTTCGGTGATGTGTGATTAGTTAAGGGGTTCGTAACATCCAGCCTCCCAAGCTAGCAACGTAGAAAGCTCTGTCTATGTTCTTTGGGCCAGTGCCAATCGCCAGACTTCTGCCGTCATGCCGCGCAAATAAGCCATACGGTTTGGGCTCGAAAAGTACAATTAGGCCCGGCCTTGTACAATCGCCTTTCACTTTTTTTTATCATGGCCAGACAACGAAGAAGCACAATCTGGCTCCTCTGATGCAAGCCCGCTCATGGCCCACCAGTCAGGGACAAGACGACTCTTTAACAAGGGTTAGAAGAATCCTGTGTCTAGCTTAGACCATATAATCTGATTGAAAAGATAGACTACACTTTCCCATACTTCATTTATAAATTTTCAATTCACTTTTATTTACCAACATCGATTCTGTATATCATATTGCATCGTACCCGAGACTTAAAACGTGATTTGCCACATAGCAAGCTCTATATACATACCATACAACCATGAATACTGACTGATGAATATGTTCTGTGGTAATTCATGTAATCAGAAACTCAGAAATGTTTTAAGTGTACCATACTTAATTGCATCCTTTATCAGTGTATGGGAAGCTATATACTACCTTCGTTCCAACGTATAAGCATTTTTAGGTTTGATTAAAATCAAATTCTTTTGACTTTTATTAATAATATCTTAAAAATTACATAATTTCTAATATAAAAATAAATTTTTATGAAAGCTTATTTCACGATGAATCAAAAAATATATTTTTTATATGATAAAACATCATTAATTTTTCATTATTAATAGTTAAAGTGATAAAAGTTTGACTTTGACTAAATCTAAAAATGCTTATATTTTGGAACGGATAGAGTATCCTGCAAGCACATGTTACATGTTTAATTGGATTGTTTAAAATTTCAATTGTCTTTCATGAATAATAGGATTCAAATGTCTACAATGTTCAAAATCTCTATATCATAAATTAACTAGAAAACATATATTGTTCAAAATGCTTATATTTTGTGATGAAGAATACTAAAATCTCAAACTGAACTCCAGGTATCTTTTAAAGAAAAGAACTCAAATATCATGCAAGCAAAACTAGTCATTTTATATTAAAAATTTAAGAAAATTAGCAGAAATTGATCATAGAAAATTAGCAGAACGTTGATCCTTAATTAATAAGAAGTATAAATACCTATCCCTGATTTCAACTATGCTTGCCACCGATATAAGTAGATAATACAGCATACAAATGGTACTTTTACATCACTTTACTACACATGTGATAAAAAAAAATCAACCGTGCACCATTTACCACCAATATAAGTTGATGTTTTTGTTTAGTACAACATATTATTATTATTATTATTTGTTCTTACTTATAACCTCACTTCTAGAATGCCTTGTAAAAAGCCAAAGATAAAAACTTTGCGACGGGAAACTATATATTGGAAAAAGCAGCCAATTAAGAAAGATGCTTTCGGGGTTTCAAAACATACAAGTCAAAATTGGTATCTTTAATTTACTTTAGCAATGCCAATCAATACATCCAGACTGTCCTGGAAACATATTGGCAGGCAGCACCTGACACTAGCGATTTGTTAACAACACTAGGCGGTTTGTTGTGCTAATTAGTTTAGGGGATCCCTTTGTTTAGAGTTCACACTTGCTCCTAAATCAATAGAATCTGTTCTTTCGGAGAAATGGTAGCAAGGTACTGTCTAATGATATTCTCGAAAGCGGTCATCTGGTGAAGACTATTCTGCATGATGTTGCTAGCAAACTGGTCAGAGAGAGAGAGAGAGGAAAATACAAATATATAACCTCTGAGTCCCTTAGATAATCAGGTCACTGTAAAACTTTACAAACCGGTGTCATCATGTTGTCACCATGGAGCACATTGTTCCCTCTGGCATTTTTCCTAGAAAACTTCCTGGTAAGGTTCACACAATTAATTGGTGGATTCCACAACGTTAATTTTCCATTTACGTATGTACTCCCTTCGTTCTTAAATTATTATCGCCGTTGACTTTTAACATCAACTTGATAAAGGATGCATTCACAAGAGTTAAACTGATAAGGAATACAAGTTAATGCATAATAAAGTCATAAATCTGTAAACACCTAACCTAAGCAACAACTCTAGGGCTTACGTTAGTGTTACAAGTTCGTTTTGCCGCGGATGGTTTTTAAGCAATGCTACATATATAGCACACGCAGTGTAACTAAGTATTCAGAACACAAGAATCACAGTACTACCTGGAGTGATTGAATGCACATAATATTAGTAAACCGGTTCCAAATGTGATCTTAATTAGATTAGACTACTTTGTCTGCCCTATGCGATATGTGGGTGTGCCGCCCTATGCGATATGTGGATGTGCACAATTGTTTTGGTAACATTTCGCATTCGACGTTACAAATGTATGAATATGTTCCACGGACACCTGTGGTGGGAGGGAAGCAATATGGTTGCCATATAATCTTTTCTATATTCTACCACTTGGTCATTCCACCGTACACCGTTACAATGCATTTCCCAACTGTACGTTCAAACCATGCAAGCAAAGTGTAGGGGTATGCTGACATATCATTTACTTAACTTTGATGAAGAGATACGGGGTAACACCCCAAAACTAGCTGTCCATGTTCAGTGCACCTAGCTGCTTGCATTAGAGATGGCCAAGTGCTACCTCTGGTATTTTTTCTGTTAACTCTGTGATGAAAATATTGCTAACATTATTTACTTCCCCTTAACAACGAAATTATGCTATTATTGAATCAAACTATTGTTATGAAACCCATATGAATCAATCCACGATACAAATAGGACTTACAAGGCAGCCAACCTATACACACCATACGCTTGCCATGAATTATGGATCTCCGACAGCAAATAGCAAGATAAAAGAAATAAAACAGCGAAGAGCACACAAAACACATAAGCAAAATGAAACCACGTACAGGCGCTACACACGCTGTCCAATGCACACAAACTCAAAGCCGCTTCTTCCCAGGGCCGTTCTTGTTGATGAAGGCATGCCCAATCCCGGGACTGTGCCCTGGAACAGATGGGCGGACATCATCGACGTCGACCATGGTGCCTTTGTCATCGTGGATCTCCGACGACGGAGACACATCTCCCTCGACCATCCCCTTAGGATTTGATGATCCGTTACCATGCGATAACAAGATTCTGCCATGCATGGTGGTAGCTGTAGTGTAGCTACCATTGGGTAGAGTTCTCCCTTGAGAACCCAAAAGGAGTGAGAAAAGCACAAGAACAAGCATCAGCAGTGAAGTAGTAGGGCAAGACTTAGTGCTCTTGTTAAGTGCCATTTCACACTTGATGCTATGAGCTAGATGTGTGGGCTAGCTAGTGTAGAAGCTCTTTACTACTCGGAGAGGAATCAGCTAGAGAGATCGAGCTTCAGTTTGAGCTGATGTGTGCATTTCATTCTCCTCATGGAAGCCTATATATAGAGCCAGATTACACCAACCCTAGCATTTTATATTGTATAATAAGAGCATTGTTGGAGTACAACATTTTTGTTGGCAATGTATCACACGCTTCATTGCGAAGGTACTCATATGCATGCATAAAGTAGGTTGGGAAATACCATATTCCACCTGATATATTGTTCATTAACTTTATTAACAGAACGATGTACACATTTTGGCATGTATTCATAACTGTTACATTATATGTTTTTTAAGGATCAAAGCTTTCTCAGGGTATACAACTAAACAGCCTAGTAAAGTGACATGGATTGTTTACCTTTCATAGAACTAATAAGGTATTTACACACAATGTTCTCTGCTAGCTACAAGAGTGATAGATCGTTATTGTTACAAGTGATGATGCCAATGACTGTAATTGTGACTACTAGCCAGTAACAATCTAAATATACTCAAAGTGTACATATTATAGTTAAAGCAAGAGATCAAATCAAGAATACAGCTGTGCGTACCAGTCCATGTGCGTGGTCCTTAGATCTTTTGACCAAACGGAATTCACAGTAGAATCGCTTTATCTGTGTTTTGTCGGAATGACCTTGGGATATTCTAATTTGATGCTTAGGAACTTCAACAAATGCATGTTTCACATCAGTTCCAGGACAACGGAAACGGTCAAAGGACAATAGACCAGTCCATACCTACGAGTTAACTGGGGGTGTTTGGCATGTCCCTCGCTTATGCGGCAGTTTTCATGGCTTCATAGCTTATAGTTCATTTTTCTTACCTGGTGCTCCGTGTAAAAGATTCCCTATAAGTTGAGGTAAAACTCACTCCAGAAGCTCTTACAAATGGGCCTAATATTAAGTGTACCATCAACTTGCACAACTCACGAATCTTAAGTGCATGCCTGCATGTGATGCAGTCTCGCCCGGTCGCCCTTCTTTCCAATGTGTAATACTCTGGAGTCGCATAACGTTCTCAAATTTCATTATTGCCCGGCCAATTTAAAAGGATAAATAACTATGTTAAGCAGTTAGATAATTAACTACTACTCTAGAAAACTGGAAAACTTCTAGTAATTAACAAAAACACTACGTCGCGCATGCAGGCACAGATGTCAGAACAGAATACACAGCAAGTTCAATTACGCACCGTGAACAGAATCTTGTGGCGGCGAAGGAATCTCCATCTAGTGGGGAGGCTCAAAGTGAATCTTGGAGATTCTCCCATGCTGGCAGGGGCAGTTTATTACAGGCGCACTTGTATACTCTCTCGACAAATATATGAAATATATCCCGGCCCACTTTCATGTACTATTATATATATCCTTCGTGAGCTCATGTGGTGTCTGCTTTTGACCTTTATGTCGTTGGTTGGGTTCTCCAAGTTGGACATTGTTTAGGACCTCTGACATTGGTCATGGCGGCTATTCGAGTCCCCTTAGGGACGGGCCATCATTTGGAGCTCGGACAAGGCGAAACGGCAGATCCAGCCGGTGGCCTGACGCTGTCGCTATAGCACAGGGAATATACGCACAGAGCAACTGTGGCGGCGCATGCATGGGCCAGCTAGATTGCTATTTGCTAAGCACCATATGTGTGCCAGTTAGCAGCAGATTGTTAGTATAGCTCAGTTGCCAGTGGCAGCTAGTCAGTCCCATGCATGTGAAGGAGCTTTTGCCTGCTCCTTGCGATAGTTTTTGCTTCCGACCGTACTTTGACTGATTGAAAATCAGCTGTGTCGCTGAGATCTGAATGCACATGAACTGTCCTTATTGGCAGTTGAGATTGACCAAAAAATTGTAGTAGCTAGCCTACGGTAGGGCTGGGGATGTGATCACATGCATGTTACTCATACTTGGACACATATGTCCTCCCTCCATTTTTTTTTAAAAAAAACTACTAAGCATGTCTTGTCATGAACCAGATTCTTAGCATCTCTAATGTATCTGGACAAATACATGTTCAGGTTCATTGAGGATGTCCTAGAAACATATATAGACAAAAATGATTACACTTCAAAATGGACAGAGTAGGTCATTAAATTTTGATTATATCATGCATACCGATCGGAAAAAATGTAAATGCTTGGGAATGATACATTTTCTAAAATAATCATAGCTAAGGCTATAATTAGGTCCTATTTTTATGTAAAGCATTTTTCTTACTAAAGCTCTATTGACATTACACAAAAGTAATAATAGTAAGTCATAGAGTCGCTTTGTGCTACAAGGAATTCAATGTGTTTTACTGATACAAACTAAGCTACGATAGTAGTACTTTTTGTTGCTCGTCGGTGGTAACAAATTATATCTTACAGTGTTATGCGGTATTGATAAATCTGCGGCGACAAACACGCTGTGTGCCATCGCATTACTGCAATAACCTAGTGACGATGAAGCATCATGTTGTCATTGTGATCTCCATCAGTCTACAATATTGCTGATGGAAAACTATGTCGAACAGTGCGATCAAATTAGCATGTGTAGTAGCATTCTTTGATGAATAGAAGTTGAGTTGATCATTTACTATCAAATGACATATCACCTGCAGATTAATTTGCTAATTTGTTCAACGAGTGAAAATGGTGAATAGTGAATTTTGTACATGGTATGATATACTGTGGAGGGCACTGACCGGCATGACATAATCGTCAGTAACTAACGGATTCTGTTGACATCTACAAATGGAATGGCCTCATAATACATCACGATATGGTTTGATGCTACTGCCATATGTGCCCTTGAGAGGAGCAAACATAAGCATAGCATTTATAATTAAGGCAACATAGAATACGAAGTGTGGTTGTACAGCATCTGATTATACATGAGAATATGCCGTCATGCGAATTCCAATATCATTTGATGAAGTAGTTCATCCATCGGTCCATTCCTGGCCATCGAATTCGAGTAAAGTTGAGAGCGGCTTGACTAGCTAGCTAGCCAGCGAAGCTGACAACAGACGCACGAGCTCATGCATGCAGATGCATGGACGCACGTGCGGTAGCTCCGCCACCATCACTTTGGAACTGCATGGATGCGCGCATGTGGTGTCAATGGGGCACGATTACCAAGATGTGGAATATTCCCTCTCGCAACTCTACCTATTGTAGAGTGCTGGATTCTCCAGGCCGACATTTGGTCTTGACTCCTCATGCATGCAATGCTGTTATGCCCCCCCCCCCCCCCCCCCCCCCCCCCACACACACACACACACAGATCCTCTCCACTTGGCATCATATAATGTCGTATGCACCAACAGTTTTGTATTGTATGGTGTCATTATGTGTCCAGCTAGGTTGTTCATATAGTGACCTCTTTCCAACTCGCACTGTCCGAAAACATAAGTACATTTTGACCATCCAAAAATGGACTTTTATTCGAAGAATTCTATCTTTTAATACTATATCAATAGTTTCAAAATGATATTTGGTAGAAAGATTTCTTATATGAATCCAATAGTGTCGGTCTCTTGGGTCATGCGACACGTTTACTTTTATATTAATTGGTTACTAGTAAACTTCAAATTTGAAGCATTAAAATATTTGTATGCAATTTGGTGGAGAGGTAAAACATACTCTCTCCACTGAACTAGCCGGCGATAACAGTTTTAGAACGGAGACAATAGTTTCAAAGAATGACATGTGAACCAGGTACAAAACATAAATATACTAATGATAAGCTATTACAATGAACAGTGGCAGATAATCCTTTATATATGGGGTGTATAATTATACAACAACAGAAAACGGAAACTTCATTCCTCTTGTAAAAAAGTATTACTACTTGAAAAAAAACATATGTATTTTTTAAGGCAAATTGGCAAACTTAACTGCATTTAATACTATACAAGTGGAGTACTGAAAATAAGCGAAGGGTGGCAGTGGTCAGTGGGGACGGCATGAGTGTAGCACTAAAATACTTTTGTTTTCTCTAAGTTACGTTAGGTGAGAGGTACTGCTACCTTTCAGCATGCCCCCTTGTCCACTAGGTCAATAAAAAAGGATCCAAACTAAGAATCAAACTTGAATATCAAAGTATTAATATATGAGATCTTTTTTGTAGTGTCGTACCATAAATAAATTTGGTTTGGTCCAGTAATGGTAAGGTATGGTCAAACGATCAAGCATGCTTATATATGTTGCTTGACCCTATTTGTGCAAAATGTAACATTTTGTCCTGCAATTGTCTTGATATCTAAATTCATTTGTTCCAGAAAACTACCTCTATTCCAAATAGTAGCCATTCTGACTATGAGTCTAGACAAGCCCTTGTCGAGGTTTTTTATAGCTGAAACAGTGACTCTTTTCAAGTGGAGGTAGTACAACAAACTACATGTAGCTAGTTTCATTTTATTCATGATGGTACGATGCACACATTTTTTGTGCATCCGTAAGTTCACCGTACCACATCTATAGATCCAAGAACAAACTAGCATTGAATTTACAACTTAAATTTTATGATATATGTAGATTAATCTAGACATATTGATCATTTATTCAGTCGATGTAATATGCAATTAACAATTTTATTTTCTCACTCTATACTAAATCTAAGGGTTAAATTCAAAGATTATTAATAATATATACAATTATTAGTATTATTGTTATGTACAAAATCTGTACTTGACATGTTAATTTAGTTAATGTTTTAAAAGTTTGGATGCTTGTACTAGTGCAACATCGAATTGAGAGGTAATTACTACACAAAGCCCACTAATAGACAGTCACTCAAAAAGGAGCCAATATTTTTTACTACTTGGGTTGTGTAGGAAGCCAAATTCGTAATGCTCAGCCTTTGACATTTGTGTAGATTCATGAGCCATGCAAGTGGGACATTTATATTTCACACAGAATAGTAAAAAAAAACCCCAATCATTGCATTTCTAATTAGAAATTACATAATGCTCTATCTTTTTAAATTTTTTAGTAATTTTTGCTCTATGTTAAAGGCAGACTGTAGTGACAACTAACATGTTGTATTCTATGAACTCTTTGGAGTGCTAAACCTTTAGGTTGGCACCGTATCTTTCATAGATGTTGTCATCGGTCTCCTACAAATAGGCATGGAGTTTAGGAGGTCTGCAGCCACTAATTGTTAGAAAATTGATCTCCTGTTAGTTGGCCCAACGGCCAATTGGCCTTGAGCTCGCGCCCTGATCGAGGGCGCCCAGCCAATCCATGGCTGGTGGGCCTCCGTCGCACAGCGCTATATAAAGAGAGGTGGGGGCCGGGCGGCACACACGACGAGGTTCGCTACGCCGCCACAACCCCACCGACAAACGCTAAGTCCGATCTTTGAGAGTGAGCTGCCAGCGACGGGATTTCCCCTCACCGTCGTCACACCCTCGACTTCGACCTCGACCGAAGGCCCTCTCCTCTTCTCCGACCATCGCCGCTCGAGCGCGGACTTCACCGACAAAGGAGAGGGATGGCGGGGTCTTCTTCCTTAGTGCCGGCCGAATCGGCTACCCAAGGTAAAGACCCACCGTCGCTCACCCCTCCCGATCTGCTCATAAGCACGTCACAGAAAACAAAACCCCCGACAATGGCATCAGAGCCACCCCTATCGAGCAGATCGAGAGACACCGACTCCAAAAAGAAAAGATCCAACCCCAAAAAGAAAAGATTCAACCCCAAAAGAAAACAGATCTAACCCCAAAACCCTAACCCTAACCCTAAAGGGGAACGGCACTGGGGGAGGGGAAGGGAGAGGGCAACAGAGAG
>BCLG01001886.1:58543-72074 GCA_001602295.1 Zoysia matrella
AGAGGCGCCGCGCGAGCTCTAGCCCTTGACGGCGGCGCGCTCACCCCTCGGATGAGCGCAAGCGCCGGCAAGAGCCAGGCGGCGTCGAGCCGACGCGGCGGCGCTCTAGCGAAGTTCCGCCAGAGCGCCGCGAGAGAGCGACCGAGCACCGTGCGCAATTTCGGCCCAAATTCAAAGGATTTTCTGTTTTTGTTTTTTCTTTTTCCTTTTTCAAAAGTAATAAAATTAATTATTTTTGCTAATTTTAACATTAATAATTAAGGAAAATTAGCAAAATTTTGACAGAATAGAAAAGTCCAATAATTGCTTCTGAAAAATAGAGAAAATTTTATTTTCCGCTGTGCATTTAAATTTGTTTAATTTCATTATTAAATTCGAACCAACGGGAGAATTTAATTTTGAAAAAATAGATATAATTTCCAAAAAATTATGATATTGTTATTTTTCTGACCAACGTTGAAATAACAGTATTATAATTTTAATTGATAATTTTTTATGTATTATTTCTATTTCTGCCCAACGGTGATGTAGATTTAATGTATGGACAAATTGTATGTCTTAATTTTGACCAACGTTGGAACAAAGACATATGATTTTGTTGTTATGTTCTCACTTGACTTGAACTATTTTTTTCAGGCGGATACAACTTGATGAATTGTATCAAAGAGATCCCCACTCTCAAAGGTGATAACTATAGAGAGTGGAAGAAAAAGATAGACCTAGCATTTATTTTGACTAAGGTGGACTCGGTCCTCACCACAGTATGTTCCACTGAGCCAGAGGAGCTAGTAAAAAAAATGAAGCTGATGCTGCTTGGCAGACTAGACTAGACAGAGGAACTATGCTCCCTTAAAGATGTTCTATGACCCTGAGCATAGAAAATAGGTCACAGCCAACAAAAAATGTATGGCTGTGATAAAGAACATCATTAAGCCTGCCATTATGGACTCAATCTCACAGTGTGACACTGTCACAGAGTACCTTGATAAAATAAAGAATCAGTTCACTGGTTGTGATAAAGCAGTTTGTGACAGAAAGGTACTCTGCAGGTGGCAGTGGCATAAGAGAGCACATATTAAGGATGAGCAACATGGCATCTAACCTCAAACCAATGGATCTGGGTCTCAAAGATGAGCTTCTTATTCATCTGATTTTTGCTTCCTTGCCAAAAGAGCTTGACACCTTCGTTCTCAACTACAAGATGCAGCCTGAGACATGGGACATGAAAAAGTGAATAGCCATATGTGTGCAAGAAGAAGAAAAAATAAGGTCCTCGCATGGTAGTTCTATCAAATATGTGAAGAAAAATAAGAAAAAGTACAAAGAAAAATCTCCCATGGTGCATCAGCCTCAAAAGAACAAGTTTGCAGTGGAGAAAGATCAGTGTCTTCACTGCAAGAAGACAGGATATTACAAAAAAAAATTGTCCTAATTACTTAAAGATGATCATGACAAAGAAAGGTGAGAACATTATTACTTTCATAAATGAATTCCTATATATGCAATATTCGAAATCCACTTGGTGAATTGACTCTGGAGCAACTGTTCATGTTACTAATTCTTTGCAAAGATTCTGTTCGACGAGGACTACGCAAAGAAAAGAAAGATGCGTTAAAGTTGCAAATGGAGTCCAAGCAGAAGTTGAAGCCGTTGGTGATCTTTCATTAGAGCTAGCTGATGGCTTCACTCTTATACTTAGAGATGTTCTTTATGTACCCTCTTTACAGAGGAATTTGATTAGTGTGTCATGTTTAGACAATGATGGTTATGATTGTCATTTTAAAAATGGCAAATGTGAAATAATGTTTAATAAAGAATGTGTTGGCCTTGCCATCTTACAAAATGAGCTTTACTTATTATCACTGCATGATAATGTGAATGTTGTATGTGATGATGGTAACGTTGCGTGTGACAAAATATGTGAACCCTCGTCTTCCAACGTAAACAGAAAACGAAAGAGAACTCATAATGATTTGTCGAAATTATGGCACTGTCGTTTAGACGATATTTCGAGGGGGAGAATAGAAAGATTAATAAAGAATGATATTCTTCCTCCATTAGAGTTCTCAGACTTAGATCAATGTAGAGAATGCATTAAAGAAAAATATGCAAAAAAAATTAAGAAAGATGCCAAAAGAAGCACAGGAATTCTGCAAATTGTTCATACAGATATTTGTGTTCCATTTCCTGTGAAAAGTGTGGATGGTTATGACTCGTTCATAACATTCACGGATGATTACTCCCGTTATAGCTATATTTATCTAATCAAAGAAAGAACAGAAGCCTTGGATAAATTTAAAATATTTAAGGCTGAAGTTAAAAATCAACACGATTTAAAGATAAAGGTAGTCCGATCTGACCGTGAGGGGGAGTACTACGGTCGGCATATCCCATAAGGCCAAGTTTTTGGACCTTTTGCTAGGTTCTTATAGGAGAATGGCATAGTAGTCCAGTATTCTACACCGAGCGAACCTCAGCAAAATAAAGTAGCTGAAAGACATAACCGTACCTTGATGGATATGGTGCGAAGAATGATGAGCTATTCCACTTTACCATTGAGTTTATGGATGGAGGCGTTAAAAACCGCCATTTATATTCTCAATAGAGTATCAAGTAAATCAGTGCCCAAAACAACGTACGAATTATGGACAGGAAGAGTTCTCTCATTAAACCACTTGCGAGTGTGAGGGAGCCCAGCTGAGGCTAAAGTCTTTAACCCAAACATTGGGAAGCTTGATCCCAAAACAGTAAGTTACCATTTTATTGGCTACCTTGAAAAGTCAAAAGGTTTTTGTTTCTACTGTCCAGACAGATATACAAAGTTTGTAAAAATGAGACACGCTGTCTTATTAGAGGATGAGATGATAATGGGGAGCAAGGTAGCTCGAGTAATTGATCTTGAAAAGAAGCGAGAGCTATTTTTCTCACTACCTGCTATCGCTGCATCGACAATGCAAAACACTATAGTGCCAGCACCTGTTATTGTTCCTCCTGTGGCAACAATGAATAAGGAACCTGTTTTTCAGAATTCTATAGAACCTATTGCCACACATGAAGGGAAGCAACAACAGCCTCAAACAGAAAATGTGCCGAATGAGGAGGCCCCGAGGAGGTCTCAAAAAGTTAGAAGATCAGCTATTCCTGATGATTATGAAATTTATCATACTGAGGAATTTCAAATAGAGGATGATCCCACCTCATTTGAAGAAGCCATGAGAAGTGAACATTCTTCAAAATAGTTTGAGGTCATAGAAGAAGAAATGAAGTCCTTGAAGGCTAATGAAGTCTGGAACTTAGAAATAATTCCTAAATGAGCCAAAATAGTAGGCTGTAAATGGGTCTACAAGACTAAACTTTACTCCCAAGGGAATGTAGAAAGATATAAAGCGTGACTTGTGACAAAAGATTTTACGCAAAGAGAAGGATTGATTACAATGAGACATTTTCTCCAGTCTCATACAAAGATTCCTTCAGAATCATAATGGCATTCGTACCACTTAGAATTATATCAGATGGATGTAAAGACGGCATTTCTCAATGGAGATTTAGAGGAAAATATTTACATGACACAACCGAAAGATTTTGTCGTAGAAGAAAATGAACGAATGGGATGTCGCCTAAAAAAATCGATCTATGGGTTAAAACAAGCTTCAAGACAGTGGTAGTTAAAGTTTGATAGTACGATAAAAAAATTTGGGTTTAAAGAGAATATAGAGGACAATTGTGTTTATGCAAAGTTTAAGAACGGAAAGTTTATCTTCATAATCTTGTATGTGGATGATATCTTACTAGCTAGTAATTATGTCAGTCTGCTACTAGAAACATAGAAGTTTTTGTCCTCAAACTTTGATATGAAAGATCTTAGTGAAGCTTCGTTTGTTCTAGTGATCGAAATTCATCGAGATAAAAACAAAGAGGTATTGGGACTATCACAAAAGGCATATATAGAAAAAGTCTTAAAGAAATTCAGTATGCATAAATGTAATCAATCACCTGCTCCTATAGTCAAGGGCGACAGATATGGAGATTTTCAATGCCTCAGAAACCAATATGAGATCGATCAAATAAAAGCGGTTCCATATGCTTCAGCTGTCAGAAGCTTGCAATATGCTCAAGTGTGTACGCGCCCTGACTTAGCGTTTGTTACCGGGTTACTTGACAGATTCCAGAGCAATCCTGGAATAGATCACTGGAAAATGGTAAAGAAAGTCTTGCGTTATTTGCAAAGAACAAAATGCCTTATGATAACATACAGAAGATCAGATTCACTCCATATAGTGAGGTACACAGATTCTGATTATGCAGGAGGTGATAGAAAATCAGCATCTAGATATGTGTTCACTCTCGCAGGAGGAGCTATATCATGGAAAAGCTCAAAACAAACCGTCACTACATCGTCCACAATGTATGCCGAGTTTGTAGCATGTTATGAGGCCACGGAGCAGGTGAACTGGCTAAAGAAGTTTATACCCAGTTTAAAAGTGGTTGACGACATCAATAGACCACTTAAGTTGTACGGTGATAATGAACCAGCAGTAACGTATATCCACAACAATAAGTCAAGTGGTGCTGCCAAACACATTGACATAAAAGTACTATGTTGTGAAAGATAAAGTTCGGGATCATATCATTAGTCTTGAGCATATAAGTACCGCAAAGATGTTAGCGGATCCGCTTACAAAAGGCTTATCACCCAACATGTTCAGAGAACATGTAGCCGGCATGGTTTAAGCGAAAACCTATGATTTCTGAACAAAAGATGGTCCAAAGATAAGTGACTATTTCAGAACAGAAAGATGTACTGTAACTGTTGAATCTATCGGCGATTGACCGTGACGATGAGACATGTTCTATGCACTAATCTGTAATGGAATGAGTAAAGTCAAAAGTAATTAAAGTCAAAGTATAAGTTGAGATCAAGGGGGAGAATGTTAGAAGATTGATCTCCTGTTAGTTGGCCTAACGGCCAATTGGCCTTGAGCTCGCGCCCTGATCGGAGGCGCGCAACCAATCCATGGCTGGTGGGCCCCCGTCGCACAGCGCTATATAAAAAGAGGTGGGGACCGAGGCGGCACACACGACGAGGTTCGCTGCGTCACCACAACCCCACCGACAAACCCTAAATCCGATCTTTGAGGGTGCGCTGCCAGTGACAGGAGTCTCCATCACCGCCACCACACCCTCGACTTCGACCTGGACCGAAGGCCCTCTCCTTTTCTCCGACCATCGTCGCCCGAGCGCGGACTTCACCGACAAAGGAGAGGGATGGCGAGGTATTCTTCCTCAGTGCCGGCCGAACCGGCTATTCAAGATAAAGACCCACCGTCGCTCACCCCTCCCGATCTGCTCATAGGCACGTCACAGAAAACAAAACCCCCGACACTAAGCAGTAGCAAAGCAGGAACTAGAAAGTTATCTCATCTCGGCTTGCTTCATTTGCTGCTTTAGCTAGTCCCAAGCCAGTTCTCCCTAACAAATGACTCTCCACCAGTCTTCTAAAAACAGTAGCAAAATTACTCTGATGGTGATCCTACTTGTAGCTTCTCTGATCACGCCATCTCACGGTACTTCTCTCATAGTAAATAGAAGAAACATGCTGTATTCATCTACCACTGCTAAGAGCTGTATGATCGAGGGCACAGTCACTCCCACAGAAGGTGGGGGGTTTTCCAGGGGTAAGCGATGATGTTCACCCCAATAACCCAGGCCACAGCCCAAGGATCGGCCATGCATTCACCAACAACAAAATGGGGAGGAAGCTACTTACAGTTACTACTCAATGATGATGGGTGCTGGATTTGGAGAGAATGAACAGTGCAAGATCAATGTCTTCTATTCTTTAAAAAAAATTGTCTAGCTCTCTCTTGTTGATCCGTCCTGTAGTTCTGAGCTTCTTCCTTTTCATGTATTTTTTTTTTGTCTTCGTTAATAGTTCTGTGGTTTTTAGAGAGCTCATTGATTTTTCATCCCTCTGTAATATTAAGGAAAAAGATGAAAAATGTATTTCCATGATCCTTTATTTACTAGCTAGTATATCATTACTTTCTGTGCATATGCATAATTGCATATATATAGACACACACACACATCCTTATTTCCTCCTCGGTCCTTAAGTTGTTGTCGTACGGACAATAATTTAAATTTAAATTTTAATAGGTTTATTATCCTAACGACATAAATTTGAGAATGGTGGGAGTACATATCCATGCATTGATGCCATCATATATGAAGTCTCAAATTGAATACATAAATGCACCTGTATGTTGCTAGCAAGGCTTTTCTTTCTGCACATGTACATAATTAGCCATCTGCCATCTGTAGCAGACTGCCAATGCACACTGTTATAGTCGCACTGAAAGAGATATGGGGAAGTGGGGAACCTTAAACTTTCAATGCAAACAGAGATGTAAGAACCATAACAAGGTGTTGTAATGCAAGCTAGCTAATGGAAGCCATGGCATTACTACGATTAACTCAACAATACCGCTAAGAGTTGCCCTCCCCTCTGACCTGTCCCCACCCTGCATGCATTATATTAGTGGTGTGCTTTGAGATGGTTTGTATATCAATTTGATTGAGTTGGCCCTACTACAAGTAATAAATTCAAAATGGTGTAAAGGGTAATGGCACCACTAAATTTATAAGGTGTAGTAGAACAATTAACTACTGTAGCCTGTTCTAAGTTTTTTAAATTTATATGTATTTCTTTACGTTGATATACATCTATGTCCCTGTTTTTATTGATAATAAATATTACCAATATTATGAATTTTGTTTCAACAGAGATCAAAGCATTCTTAAATAATTAATCATGAGAGTATTATACATATATGGGATGTAATAACCACCAATACCAACAACCAATCCTTATATTATCTGTAATTTTATTTTATTTTTAATTACAAATTTGTTACATGGACCCCTGATGGTAACATATTTATATATCCTAGCGGCTCCATTATGAGCTTAATAAAAAGATAATTTTTTCTTTTTTTTCTAGGACACTGTTGATAATATAGTTTGACTATGGTAGCTTGAAAAAGTTGAAAGGCATATTACAATGCTATGATAGAGAAGGGTACCCGTACTGGCATATACTTATATTATGGACCCAAAAGCCGCAGCTTTCTAACCAAATTTTTAAACGAAGAAAGAAAGGAAAAAAACCTAAACTGCAAAGCAGTGGTCGTACCATGTAAAGTATTCAGATGGAACCAACAACCTTCCAACTGCAACTACGTTAATTATGTTAGCAAGCAACGCTTAACTCCAGATCCTTGGTTAGTGGAGAGGAGCATGCGCGCATTGTAACTGTCACCTTTCGCAGAAAGCCTGTCGATCAGTTTAATAAGAGCTTCTCCGTGCGTTTGGGAACTCATTAGAATAGGGTTGTTTCAGTGATTAGTGCCGGGATCTGACTAGAATATCCTTTTGCTCTCGACATTGATCCTTCATTCATGTGCATGCTAGAGCTCTTCTATTTTCGGTTTACAATGCATGTTTTGTAGTTTAGCTCGATGCATGCCATATGCTATCAGCTGCCACATCTGCCCTACTGTACATCAAGGCATCTACTACTGGAATATGCATGTTAACTAGCAACAGTTTTAGATCGGTCTGTTTATTAAGTATTGGGACGTTGTGTGAGACTAATAAGAAAATATGAACAATTTACTTATATTTAAAAACTTAAAACTGATAAGAAAATATGGATAATTCACTTATACTTCAACATATAATATAGTGTAGTATAGCCAGTGCATGCCATATGCTATCAGCGGCCACATATGCCCTACTATACGTAAGGCATCTACTGCCGGAATATGCATGTTAATCAACAGTTTGAAATCCATCTGTTTATTACTCCTAAGTACTAGCTAGGGCGTGCTTGTGAGTGAGTTGCAGTCGAGTCCAGACACAAGGAGATACAAATGCCTGTCCACGTTACATTGTCCCTTGCATGCACACTAGTGCCTAGCTGGAGCAGGAATGCATGAGATCTAGACGGCCCTAAGCTCTCTCGTAGAGCCATGCGTGCGTACGTCGCGGAAGAAACAACGCTAGCTAGTAGTGGCAGCCACATGCGGCAACGACAGCAGCAACAGCAAAGCGTGCAAGCAGGTACGTGTGCGTCGTGCGCCCGCCAACACTCGGGGGACGTGCATGGCATCGCATGCACGCACGTGATGACACCTCCATCAGATCCTGCCTCGATCACCGGCCGATGCCGCCATCATTTGTACCATACACTAATCCCCGGAGGAATATTCAGCCTGCCGACATGAATATACTTGCATACTTATAAATATTTGATTTGGAGTACGTACCCCAGCTAGCATCTTTCGAACTGATTTGACCCCTAATTAGGCTTTTAACTAGAGTAGTACTCCTACAAACATCTTTTGCGACGCCAGCTACTCGTCCTTTTAATTTATTTTGCAACTGCATCTTGTACCGAACTACTGGTAGTTAGAAAAACAATGTACTATAGAATGGAGGGCAGTACTGATGGAGGGACAGAAGAAACCCTAGCTGGACTCAAAGGACAGCAGCTCTGTTTGCGGCAACTAGATTGTTCTTCTGAGGGCACCAGCTTATAATTTGATTTTGATCACATCGTGTCGGGTTGTTTTTTTATTTTACAAGCTTAATTAAAAGCTTTTATGTTTAATCTATGGGTGGAGTTGATTGTTAAGAATTTTCCTACTCCATAGTAAGCACCAATTGTTTTATAAGTTCTTCCATACATGGAAGCATCAATAGTTTTAATTTGAACATGAAGCATAACCTTATATTCTCTCTCTATTCACTTTTATAAGTAATTCTCTCATTCATATTTTGTTCCCCAATATATGTCTCACTTCCTAATAAACATTTCTCTCTTTCTAATATAATTTCTCTTCCCAATAAATTTTTACCTCTATCTCTTCTCATTTTTTGCATACAACTTTTTTACTTCTCCTTAATTCCGACGTCCAAGACTAGAATGACTTATAAAAGTAAATGGAGGAGTATATCATATTAATTTTTCTTCTGGTCCTTAAAAAAACAACAATCACACTGTTTCTTCTGCCCAAACCATGGCCAGCTCTTGTGCAATTTGTTTGAGGATTGCTCTAAAATGAGGAACAAATGGAAAAAATAAATGTGTTCGATCTTATCTCGCCACCAATAGATAAGCACCATATGATGAGAAATGATCCATAGCACTCCATGGCCCTGCCATATATCGGCAGGATATTAGTAATGATGCCATTATCCTAGCTCAGTGCTCACTAGATTTATTTATTTATTACTTTTAGAAACTCCGAAATGTGTGTGCGTTTCTCTAGTTGTTTGGAGAACTCATGCTGTGCAGTGGTGGGGCTGACCTGTGTGTATTCATTTTCAGTTTCGGCTTAGTGATCAAGTGGGATATACATTAGTGAGTAATGCATATCCTAAGGACAAGAATAATGTTATGGCTTACGACAAAGATTGATGGAGAATCAAGCTTAGGATTCTGTGTCGTACTTTGCAAACGAATTAGAGGGGCTGCCGTCGTAGCCATCATCAATAGCATGCCTAGTATCAATAGTCCAACTTTCTATACATGTACCTTTCATCATTCTGGTTTTTTATCACATGCATTTTACATTAGATTATATGACTCTTTTTCAGCCGTTAGTATATCTCCTTCATTCTAGCTATTATTCTGGTGAAGCTATATACAAGATGCTTATATCGTCCAGGTTTATAGCATCTTCTATGAACATTTAATTTGACACTTTAGGGAGTAGCTGTTTCTTTTTTTATGAAATGACAACCTCTGTAAGTCCTGATGTGCCCATAAAATTGGTTTATTTTCAGCCATGATCTTCTTTAAAATACTAATGCTTAAGGATTATGTATGTGCACAGGAAAAAATGACACTAAGTGCATTCCCTTTAATTTGCAGAAAAAGCAGGTGATCGGATTGGCTAATTGAACTTTCGTCTATTTTAAAAATTAATGGCACTGGAATAATCCATCATTCCTCTCAGTATGTATTTAATCTGTGTGGCCGCAAAATGACAGTTAAGAGCACTTTTGCAATCTAGCTACTATATGACAGTGATTAACCGACATGTTACACAGTGCACGAGCACTGCTGGTATTTTACTTGTGCTGTCCTTCGCCCATCTTTTCAAGCCTAGTAGTACTTGCGTTGAGACGTTCCGGACCACTTTTCGCCTACCCATCTGGTAAGATTCCTCCGTACCGGTAGAATTGATACTCCCTCTTTTTACTTTTACTAGAAATGGTACTCCCTCTTTTTACTTTTAGAAATCAATGTTTAATTATTTATAATTTTTTTAAATTAAAAGGTCAAATATTGATGTCATGTCTAGAATGATACTTATTTTAGGATGGAGGGGAATACATTTTAGCATTTGTATACGAGGATTAATAAAGTGCGAAATTATAGACTGCACCGAAATGAAGAAAGTAAAGAAGAAGAGAGTATTGTGTTGGTAAATGAGAATTATACTTTTTTATAAATAAATTTTGAAGAGATTTGTTACATGCTTGAGAGGTACCGGAGGTATCCCATTTTCAATTAATCTCAAATATTGATTTTTTAAAAAATAGTACTGGACCACTATTTTTAGTACCGGTCTACAACTTAAAGTATCTTTTACTAGGTAACTTTCTATTGTTAACCGTTATATCTAAACCGATCGACAGTTATTATTGATTTCATGCACCATAACAAACCTCAATTTTAAATTGTAGAATGACTCTTTTGAGGATGAGAAAGTATTTATTAGCCATAACTCTGTCAAAAGGCAGTCGACATGTTTGAGTACCTTATTGAAGCGATGCTATAAATAGCAAAGGATTAGTGGGCGATGAGCTCACACCAACCTTAGTCACCATCACCTAATTCTAGGAGCTCACTAGCTAGCTAGGAGCTAATCACTTGTTAGTTGTGTAACTCCAACTTCTCCGACACCATGTTCTCCTCTAAGCTGAGCAAAGTAGCCCTGCTCCTGGTGCTTACCACTACGACCCTCCTCTCGTCCAACCAAATCAGATGCGCGCAGGGCAAACCCGTCACCATGATTCATAGGGGGTTTAACTTGCTGTCGCATTCCGACGAGGCCACCAAGGCTGCCGCAGGGTCGTCGACGATGACCCGAGGCATGGTCGTCTCGCCCAACGACGCCGGCGGTGCCCTCGGCAATGTCGAGGACGCTCGGCCGACGGCGCCAGGACACAGCCCTGGCGCTGGCCACGCCGCCATCGACAATGGGGGCGGGAGGAAGCTGCTTGGTGTGAATTAGCTCTAGCTGGTCATTGCGTAGCTCTTTTTTTCTTCTCTCTTTCCTTTTTCTTTTCCTGGAGTTTGCTCCAATGTATGCCCTTCGTTTTCAGGGAGAAAAATCGTTCTGTCATCGAAATGAATCCATAAATTCAAATTATGATCCACTAGTTCGATTTGCTTTTGTGGGTCGTCCTTGCATTTCTCCTCTATATTCATCACCAAATCCTTGCATGTAGCAGTGGGTATATAGGGTGATAGTTCTCCAAAAGGTTGGATTCCAAAACTGGAGGTGAGTACAAATCGTTTTGTTACTTGTAAAACTGGAGGTGAGCTCAACTCATGCACTGCCGATCCATATCACACACAAAACACGCATAAAGAACGTTCATGGAAAATTCCCAACGGCACGCTGCTATTTCCTTTCACGTAAACTCCAGTTCAGATCCATCCACATAACCCATCACTACAGAGATTTTCTATCCGTTGTTGACGGCTAGTTCAAATTTGAACCAATCAGCAACAATTTCAGAACAAAGTGAGCGCTCAATTCCTTCGAATGCATGCCGGCTCGTTGCACAACAAAATCCTAGTACTGAGCAGCGCAAGTGCTCCATGTACGAGCGCCACCACCATCGCGAATATGCAACAAGTGCATTATTCTCCACACCGTACATACATAGGAAAATTGTAAGCAGTACGTTCCTGGATCAACTCATGAGGCCGTATACGGCGCACTCGTCCATTGTCCAATTCAAATACCAAGGATTCCTTTGGAACATAGAAATTTCACAGGAATCATACATAAACTTCATAGGAATCAATTCAATTTTACAGAAAAAAACACAAAAAATAGAAATTTTTCATCCGTTCTAGAGAGACCTATGGGTATGCTTTTTTTTTCCGACCGTCCCTAAGAGTGTGTTTGTGTGAGCTCCAGCTGATTTAGAAATTTTGGGGAGTTCTTGAAGTTGCTCATCATATATCTAGCTTCTCAATTTATGGAGCAGGAGCTGTAACAAACTGAGAATCATTTGTTAAATCATTTTATTTATGATTAGGTTAAAAATTAAAACTAAAACTTTTTTATTTATCGTACAAACTCTAGCTCCAGTGCAGAGCTTGGAGCCGCGCCAAACATGCGCTATATACCGGCCCTGGATTGAAAGGCCCTTGCCAATAGATTGAAGGAGCAGCCGCTGCAAGCAGGCTGGTCACTAGAAATTCTAATGGGCTCATCACTGCATCCAGCCAACGGGCCGTATGCACTCTACCATAATGGGGACGGCTCCAGAGGCCCAAAATGAAAATTCGCATGCTGTTCATCTTTTTGTATTCTCTGCTCCGAAAATGAACTTGGGAAAAAGAAAGCAAGTCCTGGAAGGACGAGAGAAGTCATGGAGGGTCTGAATATGACCATCGAAATCAGCAATGACTAACCTCCTTCGACGTCTGAATCTGAGAGACTTCCGTAGACAAGCCACGAAGCTGCAGAAATGTCCCCCCCGGTTCCAAAAAGGTCCCTGTTACCATTGAACAATTCCCTGCTGCTAGTTTCATTCCACCGGTCTTCAGAGTCAGCTGCTGTGCTGAGGTAACACCTGTGGAATTACAGACAAGTACCCCGGTACTTAACGCAAACAGAATTATAGACGAGTACTTTTGATTTTAAAATATTAACACTGTTGACTTTATCATAAACAAATTTTTAAATAAAATAAATGATTAAAATTAATATTAAAAATCAATAATATCAATATTTTAAAATTAGAGAGAGTACATCAGAGCACTACGGCTTCTGTACTCCAGGTGAAATCGTATCAATTCAATGAATCAAATATGCAGCTTTCCAAATAAAGATGTAGGAGTAACACACGGCACGGAGCTGCATGCCATACCCAGAGTTCGCAAAACCACGCCTTACCGCTCGGTTTTCGCGAAAATCGCCCATACCGCTCCGGTCTGGTTTGAGCGGTTTAACGGTTTTCGAATTCAAATTTTTTTAAATTTTAAAAATTTAGTGAATTTCATAACAAAAAATATGTAAAAAAAACTAGATGAAAAATGCAACTTATTGGTTGAATTAGTTTTTAAAAATATTTTGATTTTGGTGACGAAAAAATTCGAGAAAAATTGGATGAAAAATATATAACTAAACCTTATCCTCAACACCACCTCAACAGCCATTCTATCCTCTCCCCTTTCCCCGTCCGCCCGCTGCGACCGAGCGTCCGCCGCCCCACCGCG
>BCLG01001886.1:83770-94027 GCA_001602295.1 Zoysia matrella
GCTCGCCTTGCGGCCCGCTGCCTCATCGGCCTCGCCACAGCCTCTGCCTCCGCGTCGAAAGTCGTTCCATGGTTCCGTCTCTGGTTAGCCCCGTTCCCGCTCAATCGAGACCTACCACCACCACTCATCCTCCTCCGACGAAGCCATCCCGCTCAGAGATCTGACCTCCAAACCAGGCACACCTTTTCCACCGCCTCGGCGGATCCAGCTCGGGCGACGCTGCGGCTCCGCCTCTCCTCGCTGGCTCCCCGCCGGCCTCGCCTGTTTTGGCTCCCTGCTGCCACCAGTAGCGGCATCCCTGCCGGCGTCACCGCTTCTCAAACATTGCTCTGCTTCTCCTCTGCGCAAGATTCAGCCGAGATCGAGCAGCCAACATCGGTGTGGTGTTGTGCCCGGCCTGGATCCCAGCTCCTCCCCGCCTGCTCATGTCCACCGCACCGGCTACTTCTGATCTGCCAGGTTTGCTTTCAGCAGTCAAATGTGTATGTCCGTAACTTGCTTTCATTCCGGAAGGACAGCTTCAATGTAATCATTCTTAAGAAAATCTGTAAAATCAATTTTATAAATGTGAATACTGGCTGGAAATTTTTATCTCCTCGTTAGCACACTAGATAAAACTAACCATTATATTTGTTACTATGCAAGGTTAGCCATAGGATAAACAAATTGAGTTTTGGTATGGTCATTGTGTTTGGCATTTTTGTTACGTCTTTGCCATGGTGCTAGGTTTGTATAGAGATTGTGTTTGCCATTTGAAAAATTTAGGCCTCAGGAATTGAGGAATTTAGGTGCCAGCTTGATTTCTGAAATGGCATAGGACATTTTTTTTCCTTGGTATAACAATACAGATCTAAGTTTGGACAATCTTAATGAACCCTCAGAAATTTTGTTCTACATTGTATTATCTTGTGCAGTCAGGGCTAATGCTTCCATACTATCAGTGACATATTCTATTGTGCAAAATAATGGTAGTCTTGTAATTAGGTCTTGGGTGTACCACTCTTCAGGTCTGCACTGCATATTCTGCAATAAGACCATAGTCATGCCGTGGACTTCAAATTGTGAACTGCTTATTTTGATTCCACACATGGTAGTCCAGGCCTTTCTTATAATAGGGAAATTATTATTTTTGTCTAGTTTTGAATGAATAAACAGCTTTGTCATGCTTGTTTATCCCTAATTGTTGTTTTTTGTATTATTCTAGCGTTGCAGGCTCTCCAGTTAAGGCATTCCAGAAAAACGAAACCAAATAGGGCCCTTGAGTCCTGGATCTCAGTATGAAGAAATGTTTAGGATGTTCTACAGTCAAACTAGCATTATCATGTGTTCCTACCTTCCAATGTTTAAATCTTTCAACAGAGCAAAATGTGCCACTTACTGTTTTTACAATTCTCCTCTTTGTTATAGGACAATTTTCTCTTCTCTACTTCTTTAAAAGCCTCAGTTAATGATGTTTGCTTTCTCATTCACTTTGCTAAACCTTTTCTCATTAACTTTGTCATTCTCTTAATTAGTAACCTTCTTGATTACAACATACAGATGCGAATCCTTGCTGGTCTTGTTTGCGACATATATCTGAATTGATCAGGATGTATGCTGAAGCCATGGTGTCTAACAGCCAATTTGGCTGACCAGCTGCATAACAGAGCTTCCAACAGGATACTTCAGTGTAAGCACATCCAGTTCTCAGTTGTCACTGCCTGAACATCGAAGTTTGATTGCTTATCATGTTGTATCCACGCATTTGTGTAGGAGCTGGAAGCCGGAGGTCCGATGACATGGCTGCTGGTGCCTTTTTCACTTGGACTCTGCATGGCTGGCTATAGTTATTTATGCCATTTGGCCCTCTCTATGTACTGATGTTGAAGCGTGGCTTGAAGTGTTTAAAACTTTTGGAAATCATTCGTGTGTACTTTGTTTACTGTCTCATTAAGGTCCATGCTTGTATTTGTATATCTGTATGTAGTTCTTTTATTTTGCACTCAAGCTCCTCACAATTCTCATATTGTGTATTTACTGTTGGTTCAACTTTGAAATTGGTGTGGAGGCATGGACTGTCAAAATTTATCATCATGTAGTGTGTACCTGAGTTTGTAATTTACTGAAATTGAAATGATCGATAGCTTGGCAACTTCATAATTTTGTACTATGAATTACATCTTATCATTTTATAATTCATCTATTTGAACCTTTTTATATCATCAAATGTCACCGTAGCATTAGCACGGGCATTGGACTAGTAGTTTAAATATCAATTAGGTTATACATCCGGCACTGATACTGCACCGATATTGGTATAGCACTTTTTAGATGCTACAGGAACCCAGCCTCTCAAGCTTGGACACGATCCCACAAGTTTTTTTTTTTATTATTTAACTCTTTTTATTAATATTTTAAACAAATCAGTCGCAAACTAAATTTTCAGCATATAGACTGTTTTAGTCACATCAATCAGATTGGTGTGATTATATTGAAAATCACGTCATTTAGACTGACATGACTAATTACACGTAAGCGGCGATTTTCACGTTGAATTTTAGTCACGCCAATCAGAATGACGCGATTAACCCTTTAATCACGCCATTCTAATTGGCATTCAGTCTAAATGGCGTGATTTTCACTATAATCACGCTGGCGCGACTAAAATAGTTTAGATTCTGAAAATTTAGATTGTGATGGATTTTTTAACATATTAATTAAAAAGTTTAAATAATAAATAAAACTCCGATCCCACAGCTTGCTCAAGTACTGTCATCCTGAAGCCCTCAAGAATCTTAATTTCCATATCAAACATACTCTTTTGTTCTTAAATCCTTATTGCCGTTTTGCTATTTATTTTATTTAAAAAAGTTTGATGAATATCATATATTTTATTATAATTTACTTTATCATTAAAATTATTTGAATCACAACCTATAATTTTACATATTTGAATTAAATTTTTAAATAAAATGAAAAGTAAAAGTTAATTTTAAAAGTCAACGGTGACAGCAATTTAGGAACGGAGGGAGTAATTACACAGTGCTTACTGATGTGTTCCATCTCTAGCACCACAAAGATCCTTCAAAATCCTGATATTGTTATGTTAGCTATTCTGGGAGAACCGTTGCATTCCTTAAAAAAATAGGAGGATTGGACTGACCCATATAACCTTGGATGTCTTGTGTTGTTTTTAAGACCCTTCTTTTATTTAATTGTTATCCTAAACATCCCATAAATAATAAGAAAGAAAAGGAAATACGGAGTACAATTGATGGGCCTCTTGTTAATGAGCCCATTAGACCAAGCTCAACATCACATGCTCATCTTCTTCCTTGATAGCTAGTCGGGATTCGACCATTGCCTTTGTCTGCTGTAGAGATGGCAACGCCCCGAAACCCAATACGTAACATATTTTTATTAAGGTATGAGTATGAGTACGACAGAGTTTTTATATTTTTTTTTAAATTGATGTCATTTTTGACTTTTACAATCAACTTTGATCATTCGTTTTATTTAAAAAATTTGCTTGAATGTGTAAAATTTTAAGCCTCTAAAGATAAATCAAATTATATCAAAATATATAAAATTTATCAAAAAAATTGAATAAGACGAATAGTCAAAGTTGAATTTAAAAATCAATGACGATATCAATTAAAAAAACAGATGAAGTACCTTTGAATTTAATAAGTATGGTAAGGAAAGGTTTTAACCATCTCTCATCCCCGACATATACTTGTTATATAAAAAAAATACACATTTTATTAGATATAACTATATACTCCCTTCGTCGAATTATAAGTCATTATGTACTTAAACAACTTTTTTCAAATTATAAGTCATTCTCAATTTCTAATACACTTTCTTTGGTCTCAGTACTTCTCTATCTCTGTCTCTTTTTATTTTCAGCATATTTTATTTTTTCTACTCTTTAATTTCTGTGCCCAGCTCCAAAACGACTTATAAATTGAAAAGTAGAGAGTTTAAATATTGTATCACATAGATTATTTTTATACTTTTTATCTAATATGTCACATTTAATTCAAATTTATATTAATTTAACTTATTATGTGTTAATAAATTGAATAATTATATTAAATATATACTATAAATATATATAAAATAACTAATTATAATTACAGTCGTATCTTTAATGAGTACCAGAGACCTGTAAAATTTTTTTGGTATAAGTACGAGAAAGCACTTCTATCAATAGTTAAATAAATATAGATATAGAAAAGTGAAACCCCACGGGTATTTATCTGTTGCTATCTTTAGCCTGCTGCACCATACCCGACCAGCAGGAGGTTCGGAGGCACCACAACAATTCGCCAGCGAAATACCATTTCGATCGTTCCATGGCCTTAGGCCAATTCTTCGAATTGATTCACTCGGATTCTCAATTGAAATGTTAAGATGTGTTACGATGCTGGGCAACCACAATGTTTTTAGACCGCTTTGGTAATAGGGGTGGGCCCCACAGCGGAAGGAAAAAAGCTACGGCATGCTCCACATTGATGTGGCTCGGTGAAAGCAAAATGGTGGGTCCCACAATAAATATTCAATCTCACATTTATCCATGTTTCTTATGACTTCTCGCACGCCTGGGTGAGGCTAGGGTCTTATTATTTATAAACAGTTTTATTTGCAGAATATTATTTTTAATTTTCTTACAACCTGTTCATATTCATATGGATGACTTTTGTCACTGTCTCTTTATAGACTAGTTTCACAATGTATAAGGTGAGAAGTAGTCATTTATTTATTCTTTATAAACCACTTTTACCTCTCACTGTGGTTGCTTAAGACATCTTTTTCTTCTCGATTAATTTTCTATTGATTTTTAAAAATTAGTGTTATGTCCACTTATTTTGACACCAAATCTACAATTTTTTACCATGTCCGAAATGTTTCGTATTTTCTCCATTTGGTTCGGTTTTGTCTCAGAATCAGAATCGATTCTCGTAGCGTCGGGACATGCAGATTAATTGACTAGTAACCCATCATGCATTATTTGCTTAAAGTCGGGCCATCTTTCCCGGAAGCTGAAAGCACTTCTCAGCTTCTTTCAAGCACAAGTTCCTGGCCTTCCGAGTCCAGTGCTGCACAGCACAATTAATGGATGGACAAATCAGATGAAGATTGAACAGAAGCAGGAGAGTTATCGTGGGATGCAGACCAAGCTAAGCTCACTGAGCTTCTCCCTGGCATTTGTTAAGCAAAAGTTCAGCACCAGCGTCCCGATTGTGAAACTCCAGTTCCCTCGCTTACAGAATTTTCTGGGATATCTATTACCGAACAAAAAAATAATGCTCCATCAACGACTTGACAGAATCCGAGGCAGTGCATAGATGTTTTGTTGAGTACAAAACTGCACTGGATTATACAGTGTAGCTAACTCAGAAAATTTTTGGGCTCCTTTGAAACACAGAAATATCGTCAGAATTTTATAAAAATCAATTTAATTTTACATAGAAAATAGAAAAAACAATTCTCCAATTTAAAGAGGCCTTTGCCTTCGTCAATCGTCAGTACCGATTGTACAACCAACTTGGACAGGCCTCATGTAGATGAAGGGTGCCCGATTTTCGCACGGCCCATTTTCTTTTTACCCACTAGCCCATCCCCATCTTTCTGTGTTCTGACCCTCCATAATAATTTCTAGTACCTCGAGCAGTCGAGTACTCGGTCACAATCTAGTTGCTGAACATGTTCACGGTTTTCACAGGTGCAAACCTGAACCTGAACCCCAATTGGCAATTCTAGGTTGCTCTCAGCCAGCTCAGTCAGATAAGCTGCATATGTCACTCTTCTCGGCTCTGGAATGGCAATCCCTGGCTTGTTCTCTGAACCATTCCAAATCTCTTGCACTGCTCTCTGAACGTTCCCTGCTACTTTTCCTGAAGTAGTTATCTTAATGAACATTAAAACTAGTACTCCATCCATTCCAAAATATAAACATTTTTAGATTTAGTCAAAGTCAAATTTTTATCACTTTAACCATTAATAATATTTTATCATATAAAAATTATATTTTTTTTAGATTTCATTGTGAAATAAATTTTCATAAAATTATATTTTTACATTAGAAATTATGTAATTTTTTAGATACTATTAGTTAAAGTTAAAAAAATTTAACTTTATCCAAACTTAAAAAAAATTTATATTTTGAAACGGATGTAGTACTAGCATTAGAAGTCGTTTGCCCATTTTCTGCTTTGTCCGTTCGTTATTTTCCCACAGGCACTAGCTAGAACCATATTGAAAGGAGATAATTTTTTATTTGACTTAAAAAAGTCACAACTTCTTTTCTTGGTCTTTTTTAATTTAAACTTTCATAAATGGTCAAAATTCATTTTGGATTCTTTATTTGATCCTTTCGTCAATTTCACCTCCTAACGGTGTTAAGTGTGCATGAAATGAACATTTTACCTCTAGATTGTATTTATTTTATTTTGAGCATTATTTATTTATTTTCATTGTTTGATAATATGATAATTTTACAAAAAATATTTAAAATTTATGTGTATTGCCACATACCAAAATTTGCAAATACCATATTATCAAATCATACAAAATATGAAAAAATTAGGCTCGGAATGAAACAAATACGAAATTAGAGGTAAAATAGTCAATTTGCGCCTCATTTAATACTGTTAGAGCTCAAAACTAATGAAAGAGTCATATAAGGACAAAAAATAAATTTTTAACCATACAAGAAAGTTCAAATCGAAAAAGGTTAAAAAAAGAAGCCGTAACTTTTAGCCAAATAAAGAATTCTTATCTATTGCAATACAGCAAGCTGCGAGAAATTCCACAAAAGGACTAAATTGTTAACGGCCATATATATGCAACTCATTGTACTTCAGAAACATCTGGTTCAGGTTTTCGACAGACAAAGGCAACATTGCTGTTTGTTCACCATGTTAAAATTTGTTTCCTCACTTTTTCAGCGAGAATAAAACAAGGTAGGTGACTAAAATACGTGTAGACTGACAGCTTAATAGAGATGCCAAATAGCATTAACATGAACATGACTACATGAGTAATACATTCACTGTAGTTGCAATACTATCTTTTGAAAACAATATAAATGCTTGAGAAAGACGGGCGTGCCCCTGGAACTCAAAGATTATGTTTCGCTGAGCCACTGGAATGCCCCCTATGAAAGGAATTCACATCTCAATTAGATATCCAAACCTATCAACATGGTTGCCCCCCGCCACTATAGCTGGCCAACGGGGCAGGCCAAATGGGCCGGCCCGAGGTCTGACACTTTTGGTCTGACCCGAGCACGACCTTGCACAGCGGCCAAACGGGCGGAGCCGGCTCGAGGCACGACTCGGGCCATGCCTGAGCCTGACCGCAAACCCGCTGGATCGGCTCGAGCACGGCCCGTTTAAACCGACCCAGTCAAGCTCGTTCCTGAGCCAGTTTAGCTCGATGGGTCCGGTTCGACACGGCACAGCCTGTCTGACTAGTTTATTATTTTATTAAAATTTAACATTAAAATATATATAATTTAACAAGGCTCCTCTTCTCTGTCCACCCTCCCAGAGCAAATCTTACCACTGATGACTGTGGCACGCAGCATGTGAACTGAACTCCATGCTGGCCTGACGATATAGGTCTATGTTTCCCTACAGCGTTTTCCTATCATTCTATACACAGGCTACAGGTAGCGGCGGTAATTTAATGGACAAAGCAGGACCAACAGTTGATTAGCTAGATTAAGGCAAGAAAAATCATCTCATTTTACATCGAAGGTCGACATGCTGGTGTTTAAACACTCTGTCTGATTCTTCTATATATTTCTGGCCATTTACTAATAGTTTTCCTACGGCAGCAAATTAACTCCACAAGGATTTGTTCGGTTTTCTCTCCGTGAAATAAAAGAGGAATAAATTTATTATTCTCTAGATAAAGATACAATCTACCTCATTCCACTTCATTCTCCTCTCATTCCAAGGAACTGAACATGGCCCAAAGGAGATCAACAAGAAGAAAACAATGAAACTTATCTCAATTAGAAAATGGCGTTGCCATCATTTGACAATTCCCTTTTATAAAATGGTTTTTTGTTTGCTACGATCGAGTGAGTATCGACTGAACAGTAAAGTTGTAGTAATTAGCTACTGCTTTGATCTCTCCTTTCCCTGAACTGCATTTCTCTCTTTGCTTTCGACCACGGACATTTTTTCATATTTTCAGACAGTATCGTCTGATCATTTTATATATAGGAGCGCAAAGTTATAAACAAAGAAACATAACTATAATAGAACAAATAGTACTGCTGGTTTAGACTACATCCAGTTGTGTACTTTGTGGAAAAGCACCCAAAACCGTCGAGAGTTTGTCAAACTATTTCAGCCGCATATTCCCTTCTGAAAAAGAAAAATACTAACAATAATTTGACGAAGTGTACAATGATCCGGACATCTACACACCAATCGATATACTTATAAATTTATTATTCATGACGAAAGAAAGATGCACCTCGCTGTATTCTGATGAATTTTTAAAGAAAGATTAGGTAACAACAGATGATAATCTCCTCTCCGGCGTAATCAAGGATTACTCGGACAGCTCGATGCTGACTGAGAGAGCCGAGTGCCGCGTCCTTCCTGGCGCGCACGTTGAGCCGCTCCTCTCCTCATGTCCGGCCGTCCCATAACGGCTTTTAACTAATTCCTCCCCTTCCACCTCCTCCTCCTCTTCCCCTCCTCCTCCAGCTAGCCATCCCTCCTCCCCTCTCGAATTCCGGATCCCTCCAGCCCGATCGCGTTCGCGGCCCCCCACTCCGTCCGCCAGGATAAGTACGGGGCGGTTTGGTTTCTTTCCCCCTCCCGTAGCTTTCGCGGTTCGATCGTGGCCGGAGGAGCTCGGTCCGGTCCGGTTGCCAATGCCCTTGCCGCCGTTTCTTGGAGGCGACGACGCTGGGACCGGGATCCGTACCGCGGTAGGCGAGTAGGGCGTTGAGATTCGCCTTGAGGAGTTTCGGTTTCTTGTTTGATCCGTCGGAAAGGTCCCGGCTTTGATGTTCTAGAGGCGTTTTTTTTTCCTTTCTTTGCGGTTCTCGCCGTGCGCCAGATCCGTCTCCTCCCAATTCGTCCGGGTTTCGGTGGATTGGGGGATTTCGAGTTTGGGCACAGATGGAGGTGCACAGCGACGTGGACGGGTCCGGCGTGCCGCTGGCCGTGCTCCTCAAGCGGGAGCTCCACAACCAGAAGGTGGAGAAGCCGGACATCCTCTTCGGGGAGGCCAGCAAGACCAAGAAGGGGGAGGACTTCACGCTCCTCGTGCCCAAGTGCCACCGCAGCCCGGCTGAGGGCGGCTGTGTCAGCGGCGAGAATGCAGGCGGCGACGACGACGCCATCTCGGTGTTTGCGGTAATGATTCGCTGGCTCCTATGTTCTTATTTATTTTTGTCTCCGTGTGCTTTTCATCGGGACGTTTTGGTCCTTGGTACAGTTGTTCCGTAATTGCTGCGGTAGTGCCGGTTAGACGAGGTGGATGGACTACAAGTCTTGTAGGAGTAGATATTTCGCGTGCCATAGAAGCTATAGTACTCCTACTACTCCATGCTTCTGAGGCCTGTATTTGGTGGTTCCTTCATGTGTCACAACTCACAATTTAGAATGTGCTGATGCAAAAGCACCCATTCCGTTACCTTGTTTGATACACATTGCATTTTTTGTTAATATTAAACCCCTTGATTTGCTTTGCTGTTTTCCATCACAAAAACTCTGTGCTTACATGACAGTTTCTTGTTTGTCTTTTGCATAGAGTAGCATGACTGATAGGCCTGATTTTGCGGTGCGGTCGCATCAAGGCACATGGGAACATATGTCAGCTGATATTTTACTGGTCTTAATTGCCTTGATTCTATCATTCCAGAGCCTATTGAAGACCACTGGCTTAGGAATATTTAAATGGTGGAGTCTTATTGTTTTGGATGTTTCAACCTCCCAGCAGAATATGAACATGGTCCTTGAAATTTTGTGTATCAACTCAACCTTACTCTTTGAACAAAATAAAATAAAGTAGAACAATATAGCAGTGCAATCTAGTGCCGGTTCTTTTTTTTTATTTAAAAAAAGAGAACAATATAGCAGTGTAAATGGCAGTAACCAATAACGGAAATTCTTAACTCAGTAAACTATTTTGTTCTGACTTTAAGTTTTATTTGCATCAACTGAAGTGGTTATAATCTCACTCCAATTATTCATTCTGGTTTCCTGGCACAGATTTTTGATGGACACAATGGGTCTGCAGCTG